>CATNWA010008117.1:0-22500 GCA_951230385.1 Staurois parvus | reverse complement strand
CAGACTGTGTTCTTCTATTGTTGTGACTTAGATGACATTAAGAGCACATTTTTTGCCCAATTCATGCAAAACTCCACGTAATCCCAAGGGGTTCACATACTTTTTCTTGCAACTGTAACTATAATATATAGGTGTGTGTGTGTGTGTGTGTGTGTGTGTGTGTTTTGTGTGTGTGTGTGTGTGTGTGTGTGTGTGTGTATATATATATATATATATACAATCCAAGGAAGCAGACAAGATCCACAAAAATGCATATCCATCTCAAAATCAAAACAACGCAATTTGCAAGATGAAAGTTTGTTTGATTCAATATTACAAACACTTTTACCAAAACGTTTGGAGGTATATGGTGAATGTATTTGGTACTATATTAGTGGAAATAAATAACACTTTCCGTTTATGTTTTATGGTAACAAATATGATTTTTATGGTTGATGCTGTGACTACTTTAAAGCCCCGATTGGTGCAATTAATACAGCAGTCTTTGTTCATCTGTCAATGTTCATAATAAGAGCCTTGGAGAGAAATGGCAATGCATACTGTACATCATGAAGAGAGTAAAAAATGCACCTCAAAAATGTACTGCAAACGCAAGTGCATATATGTGAATCCATTTTCAATTTAGGTCTGGGAATTTGTGTATGGATGTTTTTGTTTTTATTGTACAAAATTATTGTCCCTGCTATTATTAAATGTAAAATATACCAAGAGAAATACAGAGGGTACCATTGGTAACCTTGATCTGAAAATGCTACATGCTTGACTGTCATGGAAAGCTTCTGGCTTTATTCACCTAGATAAGTATTCAGATGAGGAGCTCTGATTTCATAGACTCGTTACATACTTGTTCTGGTTACTGGTTTAGGAAATAGTAAAGCCAGGAAACCTAGGCAATTAGACTTTTCAGAAGGTACTCAGCAATGACAGCCCCCATATTTCTCGGATAACAGATGCCCTTTAAGGTCACCTTTTATACATTTAAATTTGTAGTCCTCTTTGCATAGTAAAGGATTAATACCCCTCCTGAAGTCAACACTGCAAATACAGTTGCAAGAAAAAGTATGTGAACCCGTTGGGATTACGTGGAGTTTTGCATGAATTGGGCATAAAATGTCCTCTGAACGTTATCTAAGTCATAACAATAGAAGAACACAGTCTGCTGAACATAATACTACACAAACATTAGATGTTGCCATGGTTTAATTGCACATAACATGTAAACATTCACAGTGCAGGGAGGAAAAAGTATGTGAGGCCCTAGCTTAATGACTTCTCCCAGAGCTTATTGGAGCCAGGAGTCAGCCAACCTTGACTCCAATCCGTGTGATGGTATTGGATGTGTTGCTGACAGCTGTCCTGCCCTTAAAAAACACACACCTGTTTTGGGTTTACTGGTTTCAAGAAGCAGTGTCTGATGTGAACCATGCCTCGCAGAAAAGAGCTCTCAAAAGACCTACGATCAAGAATTGTTGACTTGCATGAAGCTGGAAAGGGTTTCAAAAGTATCTCTCCAAAAGCCTTGATGTTCATGTGTCCACGGTAAGACAGACTGTCTACAAATGGAGAAAGTTTAGCACTGTTGCTACTCTCCCTAGGCGTGGTCATCCTGTAAAAATGACTGCAAGAGCACAGCGCAGAATGCTGCATGAGGTAAAGAAGAATCCCAGAGTGTCAGCTAAAGACCTACAGAAATCTCTGGCACATGCTAACATTTTTGTTGACACATCTACAATAAGGAAAACATTAAACAAGAATGGAGTACATGGGAGGACACCACGGAGGAAGCCATTGCTGTCCAAAAAGAAGATTGCAGCACGTTTGAAGTTTGCAAAAGAGCATCTGGATGTTCCACAGCACTACTGGCAAAATATACTGTGGACAGATGAAACCAAGATTGAGTTGTTTGGGAAGAATACACAACACTATGTGTGGAGAAAAAAAGGCACAGCACACCAACATCAAAACCTCATCCCCACTGTGAAACATGGCGGAGGGAGCATCATGGTTTGGGGGGCTGCTTTGCTGCCTCAGGGCTGGACGGATTGTTGTCATTGATGGGAAAATGAATTCCAGAGTTTATCAAGACATTTTGCAGGAAAACGTACGACCATCTGTCCGCCAACTGAAGCTCCGCAGAGGATGGGTGATGCAACAGGACAATGACCCAAAGCATACAAGTAATTCAACAAAACAATGGCTGCAACAGCACAGAATACGCCTTCTGGAGTGGCCCAGTCAGAGTCCTGACCTCAACCCGATTGAAATGCTGTGGCATGACCTTAAGAGAGCGATTCACACCAGACATTCCAAGAATATTGCTACACTGAAACAGTTTTGTGAAGAGGAGTGGTCCAAAATGACTCCAGATCGTTGTGCGGGTCTGATCTGCAACTACAGGAAATGTTTGGTTGAGGTTATGGCTGCCAAAGGAGGGTCAATCAGTTATTAAGTCCAAAGGTTCACATACTTTTTCCTCCCTGCACTGTGAATGTTTACATGATATGTGCAATTAAACCATGGCAACATCTAATGTTTGTGTAGTATTATGTTCAGCAGACTGTGTTCTTCTATTGTTGTGACTTAGATGACGTTCAGAGCACATTTTATGCCCAATTCATGCAAAATTCCACGTAATCCCAACGGGTTCACATACTTTTTCTTGCAACTGTATCTGCTGTTTGCAGGATCTTTCTAACACTTTCTAACAGTTACATTAAATCAAATTATAACTAATTTATAGATATGCATAGAAAAAGTTCCCAAACACTGTACACCTAGCAAAGCCTTAGTAAGCAGGTGAACGCAGCCTCAGTCAACTTCATCCATAGCCACAGCTATGCATGGCTATGGATGAAGTTGGCTGAGGCTGCTTTTACCTGCTTACTAAGGCTTTGCTAGGTGTGCAGTGTTTTGGACCTTTCTCTATGCATATGCACAGTATGTAAGGAGTGTAGACTGACTCCTGCCCTGCCAGCACCCATTGTAAGCATCACCAGTTGGACTTACAGGAGCTTGAAAGGAGAGTTTACATTTTATGATATAAACTAATTTTATGCACAAATTCATGGCAGGTTTGATTTTTTTTTCTCAATCACAAGATTTAAGTACAGAAAGAGTTAGATGAAAACATTATTTTTTTTTTTTACTGATTGTATTCGCGGTATATATTGCCAACTAATCCCAATCTTTATTATTTAATTCATAGTGTACACTGTGTTTTGCAAATAGGACTATGTAATGTTTTCACTCATCTCTAATTTTCTATAACAAACTTGCCACAAGTCTCAAGACACAGAATACCTCATCTGGTTTGTGCTTTGATCACTTACAGGGACTTGTAGAACAAAGCTCCTATTACTGCAGCATATCTTATGGGCTTATTTAAATTACAGTGAGACAAATATGCTGTAAGAAAATGAAGTAATGTAGCAGCCTTATTATGTAATGAAAGGTCAGCAATAAACTTCCTATCAGTTTTAACAAAATTTGCATAGAAATTTGAATATATGTTATCATTCTTGAATTACCTTGGAATATCACATATAGGGCTAGTCAAAGGTATAAATGGTATGGAGAACCATTGATTTTGTCTCAGTGTTCAGACAGCACATTACAGGCAAATACACAGTTTCACTGAGGACATCATGGTGGAACATCCTGTTCGTATCACCCTCCTAGCTAGGTTGCTGGTTAGGTTAGGTAAATTTGGTTCTTTACCTCTCCTGTATTCATTGGAGCTGCTTGTGATTACTCTGGTCTGCGCTGGGTTTCACAGGCTGTGGGTTTGACTTCTTCCCCCTGCCTTCTGAATAATTATAGAAGATAGTGGCCTGGGAGAGTCAAGTTTACAGTGTGAATGTTTATGTGGCCCCAACAAATCCCTGGGGAAGGGTGCCCAGATGGTGGCTGAGAGGGAGCATAAATTAAGTAAGGCCTGGAGCAGAGGGGATCTTTCCAGGAGGAGGAGATCACAGCCTGAGGAGCTGCTGTTCTTTTGGGCAGTCTAGCTGTGTTTCTCTTTTACTCATTGAGATCCCAGCTATGCTAGCCTATTCTACTGAACTCTGTTGGAGCTGACTGAAGGACTTCTTTTTTGAGAATCCGGTCTGAACAATTCACATTAGATGTGAATGTCTATCAGATATTGGAAGGAGGCACTCAACTATCCAAGAACATATTTGAGTACAGACTGCTATGTGAGATCCCAGTGATGTTGTGCTGCTGCTATCTCTCTTACGTTAGAGTCAGCCTGTGCTTGAAAGTGGACATTTCCTATGGTGTCCCTGTATAGTTCAGACCATTATTTGCTGCTGCAAGGACTTTGCTATGAAACTATAAAATGGAGACAGGTGTCTTCAAGTTACTGACTAACATTGCCAGAGTATCGCACGGTTACCCTGCACCCATACAAGTTCAAAATTTAAAAAAAGCATCAAAAAGAACACCTCTAGACTGATCACTAAGCCAGAAAAGTGACTGAGACTGTTTGCCTGACTGCTAGTTCACTGACTAGGGAGGGAACTTTCAGCAGGACCTTTAAGGGGTGAGCGGTGCATTAGGATAACCATAGACAGCTGTGTAGTTGTGCCCTTGGGTGCAATAGCGAAGTCTTCTGATCACTTGAAGTGGCTATTTTTTTACTCAAACATTATCCAACACAATGAAAAGCTGTGCAAATATGCACTATATATTATAGTAAAATATACCTACAGAATCATACAACTCAATACATAATTATACAAAATGTAATGGTATCCCAAAAAGATATACAGTGGGGATCGAAAGTTTGGGCACCCCAGCTAAAAATTTGTATTAATGTGCATAAAGAAGCCAAAGAAAGATGGAAAAATCTCCAAAAGGCATCAAATTACAGATTAGACATTCTTATAATATGTCAACAAAAGTTAGATTTTATTTCCATCATTTACACTTTCAAAATAACAGAAAACAAAAAAATGGCGTCTGCAAAAGTTTGGGCACCCTGCAGAGTTAATATCTTGTACTGCCCCCTTTGGCAAGTATCACAGCTTGTAAATGCTTTTTGTAGCCAGCCAAGAGTCTTTCAACTCTTGTTTGAGGTATCTTTGCCCATTCTTCCTTACAAAAGTCTTCCAGTTCTTTGAGATTTCTGGGCTGTCTGTCACACACACTGCTCTTTTAACGTCTATCCATAGATTTTCAATTATGTTGAGGTCAGGAGATTGTGAAGGCCATGGCAAAACCTTCAGTTTACGCCTCTTGATGTAATCCCCCGTGGATTTCGAGGTGTGTTTAGGATCATTATCCATTTGTAGAAGCCATCCTCTCTTTAACTTCAGTTTTTTCACAGATGGCATCAAGTTACCATCCAAAATTTGCTGAAATTTTATTGAATCCATTTATTCCTTCTACTCGTGAGATGTTCCCTGTGCCACTGGCTGCAACACAACCCCAAAGCATGATTGATCCAACCCCATGCTTAACAGTTGGACAGAGGTTCTTTTCATTAAATTCTGTGCCCCTTCTTCTCCAAACGTACCTTTGCTCATTCTGGCCAAAAAGTTCAATTTTAACCTCATCGGTCCACAGAACTTGTTTCCAAAATGCATCGGCTTGTCTATATGTTCATTTGCAAAGTTCAAACGATGATTTTTGTGGTGAGGACGTAGAAGAGGTTTTCTTCTGATGACTCTTCCATGAAGACCATATTTGTACAAGTATCTCTTTATAGTGGAATAGTGTACCACAACTCCAGTGTCTGCTAGATCTTTCTGGAGGGATCGTGCAGTCATACGTGGGTTTTGAATTGTTTTTCTCACAATCCTGCGAGCTGTTCTGTCTGATATTTTTTCTTGGTCTTCCAGATCTTACTTTAACTTCCACTGTTCCTGATGACTGCCATTTCTTAATTACATTCCGAACAGAGGATATTGACATCTGAAAACGCTTTGCTATCTTCTTATAGCCTTCTCCAGCTTTGTGAGCATCAACTATTTTCAGTTTCAGTTTTCTAGACAACTGCTTAGAAGAACCCATGCTGCTGATTGTTGGGGCAAGGTCAGATGAGTCTGGGCATTTAAAACCTTTGAGATTGACATCATCTGGTCTTCCCAGACGATGATTGAGAACAATCCATGACACTGGCAGGTCTCAGCTTGACAAAGGGAGCAGTGCATGCTATAAATTCTGCAGGGTGCCCAAACTTTTGCAGACGCCATTTTTTTGTTTTCTGTTATTTTGAAAGTGTAAATGATGGAAATAAAATCTAACTTTTGTTGACATATTATAAGAATGTCTAATCTGTAATTTGATGCCTTTTGGAGATTTTTCCATCTTTCCTTGGCTTCTTTATGCACATTAATACAAATTTTTAGCTGGGGTGCCCAAACTTTCGATCCCCACTGTACATCCTATAAATTTGCAGTAAACATCCTATTTAAAATTCAATCAGAGACATACCATCTAAAATTTCAACTGGAGGGGCTTCCTGGTTTGTAATTTAAAGATCCAGAACAGATCCATTTCTAAAACATATTTCCCCTGTACTATTTCTTTTCTGCCTATAGATGTTGCCAAACTTCTGGATTGAATTTGGGCCTGGGATCACTGTACTATGGCATTAAATCATGCTTACATAAAATGACATATGTACAGTTCAGTGCAGCAGTTAGGACTTCCCACTGCTGAAGAACAAAAGCAATGAACCCTTACCAGAAGACCATTGAAAAAAGGATCTGTAGGAATGTAAGAGGGGCATTCAAGTCAAACCGGCTTTTTGAGTTTATATATAATAAAAGAACAAATTTTAAACTGCGTGGAAACTGCATTTATGTTTTAACATACTACCTTGCTACATTTATACACATATTCCAGCATTTAACTAATGCCTGGAAAGCTGCCAGTGCACACAGAAAAATTTGTCAGTACACCTAAACTATCCTAGGACAGTCTGCTTCACTTCATGAATGATTGTGTTCACCGTTCCCACAGAAAGATTCATCTCTTGTGCAATTTCATGACAGGTTATGTGTTGATTATCCAGGATCAGGTGTTCCATGAGCTGCATGTTCACAGAAATGACTGCTGTGGGCTGGGAACTACCATGGCCGGGATCGTCACTGACAGACATATAGCCATCTTTGAAACATTTACACCATTTTTAATGTCTTACTATGGCTGAGCATCTCATCACTGTAGTGTGCTTGAAGTCTTCTTTGGATATCAATGGGTTTTACGCCTTCGTTCACATGAAACCTCATACAGCACACTGTTTCATGAACGCACTAACACTGTTGTCTGCCATTTTGATTAACGGTCTCTGGACTAGCCGGGGACATGTGTGCTGCCTGTCAGTAATAGGACACACTTGCCACTTACTACTGCATTTAGTACCGCCACTCTAGCATCCCTTTTTATAGTTTGTAAAATTAAAAGTCCCAGTTTGACGTTTGAACACCCCTTATATATAGCTTTCTATTGAGTGCACAAAGGCGGAAATATTTTTACAAATAGCATGCCAAAGTAGTAACAAAAGTAAAAGCCATGTCTGAGAAGTTAAACCTGGCTGAGACCCCTAAACTCTCTTACAGAAGCAATCCATATTGCACTGTTACCTGATCTAATTTACCTACAGGGATTTCCCTGACTGTATCTGAAGGACGGCCACTGGTGGCCCTCAAAGTGGATTTACCAAAATGTAGAATGGACAACCCTATCGTATTTACCATCCCTATGCAAAGGTAATGTCCAAATAATAAATAGCAGAAGAATCAAACCTACACTTGAAATATAAATTAGCTTGGTGGTTATTAATTTTCTTTTTGATTGGGTGGGGTCTGATTGGGTTTTCTATCTGTAAGGGTGGGGAGCTCTGTGGAGGTTACATTTTCTCTCTCCTTTGGCAATCTTTACAGGCGTTAGTGGAGGTAGTCCCCTGCCTTTGCAGAAAGTAACCACTTAAATGACCATAGCATTTGGTGATGTCATTATAATGATGGGCTTCTATTGAAGTGCATTACTCAGGCCTTTTGTAATTTTGTTTGTTTAAAAAATTTTTTAAAAAAAAATCCTCAAGGACCTGAAGGAATTTTAACTGGAATGTTTCCCAGCTATAGTTTGCTGGGTGCTGCTAAAACATGCAAACATTGCTGGTACTATGCTCTAGATATTGTCCTAATATAACATTAAGACAAAGTAAAGTAAAAAGTTCAAAAAATGTACTGAATAGGGCGGGTGGGCACAGAGGGTAGCACTGGAGCAATGAGAGGGTGAGTAGTTCTTATGGATCTCTACAGACAAAATCTATTGCTAATAAACATATGGACTTTTTTTTCACCAGCAGAAGGTGACACTAAATGAAGTTAAAGTGGTTGTAAAGGCTGAATGTTTTTTTACCTTCATGCATTCTACTCTCTCTCGCTCTCCAGGGACTCTCCCTCCTTACAGGCTGAGACAGCTCGGGTGCAAGCCTCCTTAGGTAGGTATGACATGCTTCTTACTTTTAAAAAATTGCCTTTAATATCACTTTAAAGAATACATGATTGCCATGTATGTACACTGTGTTTTTCTTTTCTTATGTAATAACCATGGCATTTTAAAGAGAACTCATGATCCATAACAAACGTTTAAAGTAAAATTCTTGACTGAGAGCAAGAGTTACAAGGCAATAAAAGCCTCTTTAAAGTATAACTAAAGGCAAAACATTTTTTTTCAGTTCTGGACATGGATTAGAACCCCTTATTAGAAGTGTTTTGCTGCTTGTTAGGGAGACTCATCCTCCCTATTTGTCATGTTTGCAGTTGTCCTCAAAAGTTAAAGGAAAAAGGAAAACCCCAAATTTTTGGTTGTCAGAACAGGAATAGAAATCTACCAATGACACTAGTTCTGATGATCCAGTGGATTCTTTTTTTCTCTATGGGACAAGAAGTGAAGGTAAATTTCCTCAATGGGACACAGATGGCAAAAAAAGTTCCCTTACTCTATCCAAACTGAAAAAAAAACATTTTGTCCATAGCTCTGCTTTATTGCTCCATTCGTATCCTGATTTTCATTTGCTTCTAAAGAATCACCTTCCCTAACTTTCAGATCATGTCCCACCTATTATATCTTTGTCCAATTAGAGTGCTATTTTTGACTATTGGACAGAAGTCTGGGGGCAGGGTTTATCTGTGGGGTGGAGCTTAGGCTCAAAGTCAGGTAAGCTGAGTTCTTACTAACAAACTGAACCAGGATCATAAGGGCACACAGGAGAGAGGTTTTTTTTTTTTTTTGCTAGCAAAGGTAAATGCAGGAGGACTTTAAAAACATACAGCAGTTGACATATTTCCTTTAAAGCTGACACTAAGAAACTCAAATACAATGTAACCTACATTAACCGCTTGCCCTCCAGAGGATTTACCCCCCTTCCTGACCGGGCCATTTTTTGCGATACTGCGCTGCATCAATGTAAATGACAATTGCGCAGTCATGCAACGCTGCACCCAAATTCAGTTTTTTTTTTCCCACAAATAGAGCTTTCTTTCAGTGGTATTTGATTGCCTGTGTGTTTTTTTTATTTTTTTTGCCCTATAAATAAAAAAAAAGACCGACAATTTTGAGAAAGCCATACAGCAGTGTGCAGGAGTTGACAGGGGAGAGATCTGTATTTTTATATACAGGTCTCCCCCGACGAAGATATTCGGCGATCACCAGGTGCCGGCGAGTAATCACCAGCTGGGACCCGGTGATTGGCAACCGAGGCCCCGAATGACGGCGCGGGTAGGGCGTGCATGCCCCCTACCCAAAACTGCAAAATCACACATATATATATATATATATATATATATATATACACATGATTTTGCGCACTCGTGCCACCCTGTAGCAGTATGTTTGCTACAGGGCAGCGCGGAACTGGCTAACACTATATATAATGTTTAGTACTTTACCCGTAAACTGTTGCAGTTCTGTATAAACAGAAATTTACTACTAAGAAACCCAGAATATGTGAATCTGATAATGATATGTGCAATCTCTTTTTTTCTGTATTTCCTGTTAAAATAATTTGCAATAGAAAAACAAAATTATTTCTTAGTTTATTAATTGAAGAGGAAACTGGATGGCTATTTTGAGAATAATTCAGATCATGGTGGATTAAATTTTCTACTTTTATGTAACCTTTTTAATTTACAATGCCAATATCCCTCTACGTTTATGCCGTATTATATAAAACATATTTACAGTGTGCTTAGCATGTTTATCTTGAAGCACTAGGTCCTGAATCAGATCAGGGAAAACATTTGCATAGAATTTTAAAACATGTTGCAAGTTAACTCAGATTAAAATTGCCCTACATCTCCAAATCATATAGGTAGGTTCAAACTAGTTCTCTCCAAGAGTGCAACACAGTATCTTAGTGGTTGTTATATCTATCCTACAGCACTGGGGTCTCAGGACCAAATCCTGAATATATGTGTGCACCAATATATGCCTGTGAGTAGGGCCTTTAGATTATAAGGTCCTCCAGGGTCGGGACCTATGTGAATATACACTAAGTAAAGCTCTACATTACTTGTCTGTACTATATAAATACCTGTAAAAAATAATTTCATCTGCAGCAGAGACTGTAGTGAATGATTTGAGCATTCTAAAAAGAATTGCAGAATTTATTGTCATTTTATTGGTCTAAGGTTTAAAGCTGACCTTTCCCCCTTTTACTGCATGCTGAAGGGGAATCACCTAACACTTATTAAAAAAAAGAAGACCAGTTTCTGATTTGCTTAACGTTTTTGCTGGTTCCCCTAAAGACACTAGTGGCATAGCCCTGGCTGCACAGCTGCCCCTGGGAATGCAACTCCACTAGCGCCTTCCAGGAGATCCATACATAAGCTGTGAGACCTCACAGTATTCTGATACTGTGCATGCTTGAGATGAAGTGCAGGAAGTTGTGTGCTTCATCTCACTCATGTGCCGTACAACATTGAACTCATCTGCTGTTTAACAAAAGGGATCTACGAGCCTATAAAAGGGATCCACTTGTTTATATGCAATGTATTATATACTATTGCTATTTTCTTTCTGGTAAGGGGGGGTTGTAAAGGGCCTCTGGAAATTACATAGTTACATAGTTAGTCTGCTTGAAAAAAGACAAAAGTCCATCCAGTTCAACCATAAGAAAGAAAAAAGTTATAATCCTATACCCACAGTTGACCCAGAGGGAGGCAAAACAACACAGCAACGCATGTTCTAATTTGCTCCTGCAGGGAAAAAAATTCCTTCCTGATCCGAGAGGCGATCGGATATTCCCTGGATCAACTTTACCTATAAATGTTAGTATCCAGTTATATTCTGTGTATCTAAGAAACAATCCAGGCCTTTTTTAAAGCAATCTACTGAGCTGGCCAGAACCAACTCTTGAGGAAGTCTATTCCACATTTTCACAGCTCTTACTGTGAAGAAACCTTTCTGTGTTTGGAGATTAAATTTCTTTTCCTCCAGATGTAAAGAGTGTCCCTTGTCCTCTGAGATGACCTCAGGGTGAATAACTCTACACCAAGTTCACTATATGAACCACTGATGTATTTATACCATGTTGATCATATCCCCCCTTAATCTCCTCTTCTCAAGAAAGATTATGTTCAGTTCCTCTAATCTTTCCACATAGCTGAGCTCCTCCATGCCTCTTATCAGTTTGTTTGCCCTTCTCTGTACTTTCTCCAGTTCCCCAATGTTCTTTTTGTGAATTGGTGCCCAAAACCAAACTGCATATTCAAGAAATCTCAAACATGGATGTATTTTTTAAAAAATTTTGAGCTCCCTTCCCAATTAAACAAAAAAAAAAAAAAAACAATTGCAGCTCTGGCCTCAATACTCACCTCCTTTTTGCTACAACTACACAATAATTAATATCTCTGAGGAGGCTACAGTTGTTATTAGTGATGAGCCAAACATACTTGGGTTTGGTTTGGGGCAGGTTCGGAGAACATTACTACAGTTTGGGTGCCAAACCCAAACCCTATTGAAGTCAATGGGAGCTGAATGTTGGAAAACAGTAATGTCCAATTTTTAGGCTAAGAACGAGACAAGAGACAAGAATGAGTGCAAAAGGGCCCTTAGGTAGTTCCTTTGGCAGAGGCGCCCAGTGTGGTTGTTCAAAGGATAGGCACGAGTCATTTGCTTTAGTAAAACATCCAGTTACTTTAGTTCACCAAATAAAAAGTGTTTTGTGGCTTTGAAGTGCCACTTTCTCAGCTCAAGGTGATAAAATAAGTGTCTACAGGGCTTCTTTTCTGGCAGAACATGCCGGAATGTTGTTCTGGCACCTCCACCAGCCCAGAAATGAAAAGGGAGTGAAGCATTCTATTGCTTAGCAGGGAGGCTACACTTAGCAGGGAGGCCGCCATGATGCAGCTCACTTACTTCTAGCTGCAGCCTGAGGGAGCAGAGTGAAATCATCTGCACTCCACCTCTCCCCTGTAGACTGGAAACTGGTTTTGGTGCCATTCACAGCTCAGATGTGTGGATGAGTTACGAAGCGTGGGGGAACCAGGATGCCTGAATAAAAAGAATTGGCGCTGAGAGAGAACTACAAATATTGATCCTGGTTGAAGTGTGAGCATATGGAATAAATGACAAACAATACAGATGATAAATAATCATTTAACCACTTGCCCTCCTATGGATTTACCCTCCTTAATGACCAGGCCTCTTTTTGCTACTCGGCGCTGCACTAATTCAACTGATAATTGCGTGGTCATGCAATGCTGCACCCAAATGAAATTTACGTCCTTTTTTTCACACAAATAGAGCTTTCTTTCGGTGGTATTTGATCACCTGTGCGCTTTTCATTTTCACGCTATAAACAAAAAAAGACCAAAAATTTTGAAAAAAAACAATATTTTTTACTTTTCAGCTATAAAAAATATATAGTAAACTCAAAGTTGGTTATAAATGTAGGCCAAAATGTACTCTGCTTCATGTTTTTGGTAAAACAAAATCCCAATAAGTGTATATTGATTGCTTTGTGTGAAAGTTATAGCATCTACAAACTATGGTATAGATACTGCAATTTACGCCATTTTTTTGCTATACAACGCTGCGCTTGTTTAACGGACAATTGCGCGGTCATGCAATACGGTACATAAATGAAATTTACATCCTTTTTTTCCCACAAATTGAGCTTTCTTTCGGTGGTATTTGATCGCCTGTGCGTTTTTTTTTTTTTTTTGTGCTATAAAAAGAAAAATTTGACAATTTTGAGGAAAAAAAACAATATTTTGGACTTTTTGCTATAAAAACATGTCCAGTAAAAAAAATGTAAAAATCAAATTTAGTCATAAATTTCTGCCAAAATGGATTCTGCGACATGTCTTTGCTAAAAAAAATCCCAATACGTGTAAATTAATTGGTTTACGTGAAAGTTAGAGCGTTTACAAATGGCAGGAGAGATACTGGGATTTTTAATTTTTTTTATACTAATAATGGCGGCGATCAGCGACTTATGGCGGCGATCAGTGACTTATGGCAGGACATTCTGACACTGGGTGGGAACTGATTGGGGTCATTGACATCCCCAATGACACTAATACAGTGATCATTGCAAAAAAAAAACACTGACACTGTACTAATGGCACTGGGGAGGAAGGGGTTAACTTTTTTATTTACTGAAAGGGTTAACTGTGTGAGGGCAGTGTTTTACTAGGGGGCGGGGGTGTGTACTGCATGGGAACACCGTTGATCCGGAGAGATAAACTCTTCTCTCTGGATCAGCATGTCAGGAGCTGACAGGGGACTGACAGAAAGCAGAGCTACTGCAGCTGTGCTCTCTGTCAGTGATTGCCGCTAATCGGCGGAACACGGCCGGTAATGACCGACTGTGACCCGGCGACTGACACCCGCGGCCGTGATTGGTGGGACGGGTAGGGCGGGCATGCGCCTCGCGCACGCCCCCTACCTGCTTTGCAAACGCACGTTTTAAAACTTGGTTTTGCCCAGCCGTGCCGACCTTCTATTTCCCGTATTTCTACATTGGCTGGTCGGCAAGAAGTTAAGGACATAAAAGCATAAAAGTCCATAAAATTCGAGAGTCCTAGAGAGGGTTACAGACGAAGGCAGCTCCCCATAGAGTAAAGCATTACTCTGCAGAAGATAAAAATGAACACAAGGGGGTGCCAATATACGTGTAGAGGGTTAATTATTTATTAAATAACATAAAAGTTAAGAGCTACTCACAAACGTAAGGAGTTTGAAGGCATATAAAAAACAATCCTCTAATGCAGCGTTTTTCAACCACTGTGCCGCGGCACACTAGTGTGCCGTGAGATATTGTCTGGTGTGCCGTGGGAAAAATTGCAATTTCATCCGTAACATGTGGCCTCGGCTCACAAATAGACCAATCATTAGAACAGCAATGGGCAAACTACGGGCCAGCGGCCGTATGCGGCCCGGCGGACCTTTTAATCCGGCCCGCGGAGCGTGATACTGTCAGGATGATCTGTCCCCCTCGACGTATCTGCGCATGTGCCGGAGATCGCCAATCGGCCTCTAATGCCTGAAACTGGCACATGCGCAGATACGTCGAGGGGGACAGATCCTCATAGGAGACAGATTTACATGCTACACCGGAACGGGCGAGAGGAACGCGCGGAGCAAAGGTAAGTGAATTGACACAGGGGGGCTTGGGGACTTAATATGGGGGATGAATTACTATGGGGGATGAATTGCTATATGGGGATGAATTACTATATGGGGGATGAATTACTATGGGGGATGAATTACTATATGGGGATTAATTACTATAGGGGGGGATGAATTACTATAGGGGGGATGAATTACTATAGGGGGGTTGATGAATTACTATATGGGGGTGAATTACTATATGGGGGGTGAATTACTATATGGGGGGTGAATTACTATATGGGGGATGAATTACTATGGGGGATGAATTACTATGGGGGGATGAATTACTATATGGGGGATTAATTACTATGGGGGATGAATTACTATATGGGGGATGAATTACTATGGGGATGAATTACTATATGGGGGATTAATTACTATAGGGGGGATGAATTACTATATGGGGGGTGAATTACTATATGGGGGGTGAATTACTATATGGGGGATGAATTACTATGGGGGATGAATTACTATGGGGGATGAATTACTATATGGGGATTAATTACTATGGGGGATGAATTACTATATGGGGGATGAATTACTATGGGGGATGAATTACTATATGGGGGATTAATTACTATGCTTACTATGGGGGAATATTACTATACTTACTATGGATGACACATACACATCATTCATCTACTCTTGTCCGGCCCCCGGGTCCAATATATGAACCCATTGCGGCCCTCAAGTCAAAAAGTTTTTCAATAAATTTTTTTAACATTTTCTAATGGTGGTGTGCCTCGTGATTTTTTTCATGAAAAAAGTGTGCCTTTGCACAAAAAAGGTTGAAAAACACTGCTCTAATGAACCATCAGCCAGCGGTGTGGGTATAGGTCCTGGTCTTTCTTGATGGATGGGCATGAAGCCGTCAGCTAACAGAGGTGTAGGAAGTTTGAATTCAGCGCCATTAACCAGTGTGCAATGCAAGGAAGTCCGGACTTGGCGGGCGACCAATGGCAGAGCGAGGAGAAGTCAGGTGATGCGTTTCAAAGCAACTGCTTCTTCTTCAGACTTGAGGTCTGAAGAAGAAGCAGTTGCATCGAAACGCGTCACCTGGTTACTCTGGATAATGGCGCCGAATTCAAATTTCCTACACCACTGACAGCTGACGGCTCCATCCCCGTTCATCCAGAAGGACCAGGACTCATAGCCACACCACTGGCTGACTGATGGCTCATTAGAGGATTGTTTTTTTATATGCCTTCAAACTCCTTACATTTGTGAGTAGTTCTCAACTTTTATGTTATTTAATAAATAATTAACCCTCTACACTCAGACCCCCTTGTGTTCATTTTTAACCAGGATGCCTGGCCTGACTGTGACTGCTCAGTGCTGTGGACTGGAGACAAGACATTTTTGGTAAATTGTTTGACAGTATTGCTGGATGGAGCTGTCTGTTAATGCTGCTTTGATGTGCGCCTGTAAAGTAACTGTCTGTTTTTTTTGCTGGATTGAGGATGTCTCCCTGATGGATTGGGGATGCTTCTTTGCTGGTTTGGGGATATATCTTTGATTACATGGGGATGTCTCTTTGCTGAATGTTTTGGAATGTCTCTTTGCTGGACGGGGATGTCTCTTTGCTGGTTTGGGTACGTCTCTGCTGAATATTTTGGCATGTCTCTTTGCTGGATTGGGGATGTCTCTTAGCTGGAAGGGATGTCTCTTAGCTAGATGGGGATGTCTCTTAGCTGGATGGGGATGTCTCTTTGCTGAATAGGGGATGTCTCTTTGCTGGGTGGGGATGTCTCTTTGCTGAATTGGGGGTGTCTCTTTGCTGAATTGGGGATGTCTCTATGCTAGATTGGGCTGTCCCTATGCTGGATTGGAGATTTCTCTTTGCTGAATATATGGGGATGTCTCTTTGCTAGATTCGGGATGTTTCTTTCCTGAGTATATGGAGATGTCTCTTTGCTGGATTGGTCTTTTTGGGATGTCTCTTTGCTGAGTATATGGAGATGTCTCATTGCTGGATTGGACTCTCTTTTTGCTTGATATATGGAACTGTCTCTTTGCAAGATTGGGCTTTCTCTTTGCTGAATATGTGAGGATGTCTCTTTGTTGGATCGGACTCTCTCTTTGCTTGATATATGGAACTGTCTCTTTGCTAGATTGGGGATGTATTTTTTCTGGATTGGGGATGACTCTTTGCTGAATATATGGAGCTGGAGGAAGGAGCCTGGCATTGCACCCCCGATGCACTGATTGCCATTAAAATGCTTTGCAGGCTGATTTACAAAACATAATCAATGTACTTTTTTTTTTTTGCTTAAAATATATGAGCATTTATGAATTTTTTGGTAAAAAGCGGTCTAAGCCTTTAAAGCTGCAATGACATAATTGAATCAATGTGTTTCTGTTTGTCACCTGAGTTATTGTGTTTCTATATAGTCTGCATGTGCTACTTGTATGCCAGGGACCGCTAGCAGATGAGCTATAACCACAATGACACTGAATATAAAATGTTTAATCTCCTGTTGCTGTATATACGGCTACTCAACCTGTATGAGCTCATAGGTGAGATAAGGCAGCACAAGGTTTACTTTTTGCTGATTGTAGATGTGGTATGTGTCCCGGAGAAGGAGTGGCAGGAAGGTGATACAAGTCCCCCAGCCTGACTAACACATGAGGTGTACAGTGTCACTATTACTGATGTCAGAATTATTAATAAAATAAAATTGGGACTGGTATATCAGTCTACTATTGAAGACATAATGGGGGGGATTTACTAAAACTGGTGCACAAAGAAACTGGTGCAGCTCTGTATAGTAACCAATCAGCTTCCAGGTTTTATTATCAAAGCTTAATTGAACAAGCTGAAGCTAGAAGCTGTTTGGCTACCATACACAGCTGCACCAGATCTGTGTGCACCAGGTTTAGTAAATCTCCCCCAATGGGTCTTCTCTGCCCCAATGGGTCTTCTTTCCCCAAGGAACAGCTGTTTTTCAAAGCAACCAATTGTGTTTCAGCAAAATTTAAAAAAAGTCTACTGGTTGTTTTGGACATTTCCATCTGAGTCAGATTTCACAAATCAACCTGGTGACTTTTAGTCTCTCTTCAGAATAACTGTGTGTGACTGCCATTTATATTTTTTTTAATCCTGAATAACCCCTAACATAAAGTTCAGGTCTCAAGCAACCCTTGCTACAAATTATATCTTCAGTTCACAATGTTAGGATGAACGTGTTATATATATGTTATAATAAAATAATTTTGTGGCATAGATAGAATACTTGGCACCAAAGGAGGATCGTTTTACAACTTCCTGCTCTATATAAAAATCATTTATGGGAACAATAACAATGAATTGAAAAAAAAAATTAATAATGTCCCGAAGAGTAACAGACAGACTCCCTTAAACTGGGGGAAATGCCTCCATATGTTGGTGGGAAGTGGGAGAAATTCCTTCTTACATTGGTTGTCAGTGGGAGAAGGACACCCTTACATTATGACCAGTGAGAGAGGTTCCTCCTTACATGTGTGCTCTGTGGTAAGAACAACATCCCTTACATTGGTGGATAGTAAGGCTAAGTTTCCCATGTTGCCATGCTTCCCACCCCTCTGAAAAGCAGTTCGCATTTGACATATATGTCGCCTCCTCACAGCCTGTTTTAACCCTGTATATGCCACACCTCGCTGCAACCACATACATTACATGTGATTGCAGCATGGTCCCATTCACTTGTTAGAAAGGAAAGTTTTGAATTTGTACACCCTGCCTTTGAAGCTTAAGAGGGAAGAGTGGTAAAAACAAGTGGTTGAGATGCCCTTTTGTCATTTCCCAACCACAAGTGTAAACAAGGTCTAAAAACATGATACCACTTCATTAGGGAGAATGGGAGAAGGGCTTAAAGTGGAGTTCCACTCACTCTGTAAAAAAATAAAAAACAGCCACTCACTTGTCCCACGATCCCATGTTGCCCCCGCCGCAGCCCTTTTCACCGGCCTTCCTGTATTCCAGGCGCCGGCATCTTTAGTGTGGGCACTTGGCTGTGACAGCTTGCGACTTCACAGCCGGGTGCCTACTGCACATGCACGAGTAGCACTGTGCTTCCTGAATTGTCCCCGTTGTCTTCTGGGACCTGTCACTTGTCCCACAAGACTTCGGGAGGGAGGGTAGGAGGACAACTTCCGTTTCCGATCGCAGCAGAAGTGGGAGCGGGTACCTGTCAAATTCGGGTACCCATTCCCCCCCGGCTCCCCAAAGGTGCCAATCCTTAATGGGGAGCAGGGAACCAATCTTTAAAGCGGAACTTCCCATTTTGGGTGGAACTCTGCTTTAAGTAGGCCATACATGGGTCGAATTCCGAACGATTTTTCAATCGAGAATCGAAAAAAATAGTTCTGTAATCCAATGGTGCCACAAAATGATTTTGAAAATCAGTCGTTTCATGAATTTTCCAGCATGCCGGATAAACAAAATGGGGAGGAAACCATGAAAGTCAGCCAGTGCCATTGCCCCACTAACAGAGTGAAAATCGGCCAATTATTCTTAGGTCTGATTTTCAAACGAAAAATTGTTCGAAAATCGACCCATGTATGGCCAGCCTTACTTATATTGTGTTTATTGAGAAGAAAAATGGCCCTCAAGTTTGTGGTCAGCACAAAAAATGTTTTAAAACGATTGTTAGTGTCATGCCGTTGACTTTGCCAAGTGAAATTAGCCATGGAACTATGCAGGAGCCAACAAATCGAAGGTTAATCAGCTATTGCTCAAGGAACCTCTCTAAGGAAACTAAAGGGTCCCACAGAATCCTAGTTGAGAATGACTGCTGAGTGGTGAATGGAACCTCAATGCACAATAGGTGCTGATGGATTTGCCCTGCAGAATACCACAGCACATATCACATACTGTACACTGTGGTGTGCTGTGGTCTGGTTTTTTTTTGTTTTTTTGGTGGATTGCTGTGTGTTGGCAGCCCATCGTAAATTAAATGACTCTGCCTTTAAAGAGGTAGTAAACTGCATTAAAAAAAAAACAACCACCAGAGGGTAATGCCATAATGTGCTATTATGCATCACATACTAGCACATTATGACAGACTTACCTGTGAAATGGATCCCTCCAGTGGTGCCAGGGAATCCATATTCACCTGATTTTCCATCAGGTTCGTGAGCTCTGGCTGTTTGAATGGCTGAGCCAAGATGACGTCACTTCTGCACATGCATGCAGGTGTCACAGCCACAGCACAACTCTCTCAATGGACGGCATGCGTGTGTGTTGGTGGTGTCACTGGCTGCTTCACATGTAAATATTTCCTGAAAGGTGCAAATTTAGGAGATATTTACTATACCTTACTTTACTATTATAGACTTACTTGAGAGTTTACTCCCATTTTAACACACATATTAATGTCATAATGAGCCTTTTCAAACGAATGCCTACCTCCCCGCAAGGGACAAAAATCACTCCTCCAGCATTTCCTCTTGTGCAGCACACCACAACACACCGAAGTGCATTACGGCATGACAGGGGGCACTGCACTGCAGGTGTTTTGGTGTGCCATTCAAAATAAATGGCACTGCAGCACACTAGTGCACATTACTGCAGCAAACTGATGTAAATTGGTCCTCACAGAGAGGAACAGTAAAGTACAATCACAGGGGAGCGCAAAATTCTACACCTTGAAATGTAATGTGCAAATATGGCTCCCATTTGTACTTACAAAATTGGAGAGCAGACCCAGGACAGTCAATAATTATTGTAAAATCTGTAAGTATGGGCAGTATAGGAGGGCACCTACCGCCAATATCCTTTGAAAAATAATGGCATTGATTGTGCAAGGGATTTGTACATATGACAGAGGATACCCCTGAATGACTGTATCTGCCACTTTAACAGTCTGACATCTGAACCAAAGCCAGAAGTGGACCATGCATGGCAAACTCAAGAGAGATCTTTAACCACCTCAATACTGGGCACTTTTACCCCCTTCCTGCCGAGGCCAATTTTCAGCTTTCAGCGCAGTCGCACTTTCAATGATAATTACTCAGTCATGCAATATTGTACCCATATGAAATTGTTATCATTTGTTTAAACAGAGCTTTCTTTTAGTAGTATTTAAGCACCACTGGGTCTTTTATTTATTTGTACTATAAACAAAAAAACCCCGCACATTTTGAAAAAAAAAACATGTTTTTTTTTAGTGTCTGTTATAAAATTTTGCAAATTAGACATTTTTTCTTTATAAATTTGAATCAAAATTTATACTGCTACATTTATTTGGTAAAAATAACCCAAATCAGTGTATATTATTTGATCTGTGTGAACATTATAGAGTCTACAAGCTATGCTACCAATCATTGAAATTGATTCCACCTGATGTACTGATGGCCTATCTAATTTCCTGAGGCCCTAACATGCAAGGATTTGACAAATAACTCCCAAATTACCCCTTTTTGGAAAGTAGACA
The DNA here is from genome assembly GCA_951230385.1 of Staurois parvus. NCBI lineage: Eukaryota > Metazoa > Chordata > Amphibia > Anura > Ranidae > Staurois > Staurois parvus. The sequence continues at coordinate 1,453 of CATNWA010008117.1, read as the reverse complement.
GTCTGTGGTATTTAGTAAGAGGCAGAGTGAGTTTTTTGAAGTTGTAATTTTTTCCCCCACAGTTCTTTGGAAAATGAAGAAATTAAATAAAATGTGTTTTTTTTTTTTCCAAAAAAAATCATATTAACAAGTTATTTTTCACACATGGCATACTTGCAACTACACCCCAAAACACATTCTGCTACTTCTCCTAAGTATGGCGATACTACATGTGTAAGACTTTTTCACAGCCAAACCACAAAGGGAGGCCCAACATCCAAGGAGAACATTCAGGTATTATCCACTTTAAGACCAGGCCTTCTTCTGAAACTTTTGTTTGCAAGTAAGAATCAGTATTTTGCTAGAACTTAGAACCCCCAAACATTATATATTTTTTAGCAGAGGCCTAGAGAATAAAATGGTGGGTTTTGCAAATTTTTTATGTCACACTTTATTTGCGCAGTAGTTTTTTCAAATGTGATTTTACACACTAACGCAAAAATACACTTTAATATATTTTAATGCACACAAACACATTATAATATCCAATTTTTTTGTAAAATATAAAATATGGTGTTGGGCTGAGTAAATAAATATCAAGCATGTCATGGTTTAAAATTGCGCAACTTGTGAAATGGCACCAAATGATGGTATTTAAAAATCTCCATAGGCTACTCTTTATAAGCCTTTACAGGTTATATCAGTTTAGAGTTAAAGATGAGGTCTGATGCTAGAATTATTGCTCACACTTTGACATTCACGGCAATACCTCACATGTGTGCTGTGATCACCATTTACGTATGCGTACGTGATCAATGCATGTGCATGCCTTTGCACACGAGCATGGGGGACAGGGGCGCTTTAAATGTATTTATTGGTGGGAAAACTGGTACACTGACGGTGTTTTTGTGCACTTGTACACTGTGACAGATGTTGATCGTCCACCAGTGGCCACCGACAGATGTTGTAATGGAACACTATTTCAGATGTTTTTGTGCACTGATACATTGTGACAGATGATGATGTGACACTGATATACTGTGACAGATGTTGACTAGACACTAGTACACTGTGACAGATGTTTTTGTGTACTGGTACACTGGCACAGATGTTGATGTGACACTTGGACAGGGACAGATGGCGCTTGGTGTACTGTGTGGGGATGGCTGCAATCTAGGTGTTCTCTGCATAACTGAACACTAAAATCATCTGCTATGCAGAGATGTCACAGGCTGTAGTATCCCCCCCCCCCCCACTGAGCCCTCACTGAACTCAGCAGGGAAAACACAGCTACAGAGACACATGTCTCTGTTTACATTTCGTGATGGCTGTGATTGGACACAGCCATCATGTGATTGGGATGATCAGGAGGGCCAATCAGAGAGCCTATATCCCTACCTGTGATGTGCTGTGTCCGAGTGACACAGGCCTCACAGGTTCATGATGCTGCTAGGCACTGAGAGGACGTTCAGAA
>CATNWA010008113.1:0-10514 GCA_951230385.1 Staurois parvus | reverse complement strand
TAAAAAGGGGGGTTTTTTTTTTTCCCCCCCCATGGCAATATATTTAATCCTTTACATAATTTTTATTTTCACTTCACTCCCCCCCCCAAAAATTTTTCAAAAAAAAACCCTTTTCCAACCCACCCCAAAATTTTTAAAAAAAAAACTAAAAATTTTTAATAAAAACCTTTTTTACCCTCCAAAAAATTTTAAAAAACCCCCTTTTAAATAAACCAAAACCCCCCAAACCCCCCTTTTACCCCCAAATTTTTCCCAAAAAAAAACCCCCCTTTTTTTTTTTAAATTTTTTTTTTTTTTTTTTTCCCTTAATTTAAAAAAAAAATTTTAAAAAAAAAAAAAAAAAACAAACTCCCCACTACACCCTTATCCACAAAAACACCATTAAACCACAAATAACACCCCAAAAAACCCCAACAAAAAAAAAACCCCAAAACCCTTAAAAAATAAAAACTATATAAAATAACCTTCACCAATAAATCCAAAAAACATTTTAATTAAAATCTTCCCACCATAAAAAAACAAATGTTGGTTAAAAGGCTTCTTTAAAACTAGGCTTACAGTGATTGGGGGGAGGGGAAAACTAAGGGGTTTGTAGGATTTTCTTGGAAAGAGAGGTGTAAATGGTTTTATCTTAATCTGTCAAGATCGGGTGTATCAGGCCATACAAAATTTTTTATAAATTATTCCATCTAACTATTTTCGTTCAAATTTTAACATTAGGGATCACCAGATAGCCCCAATATTAAACAAATCATTTAATTACAGAAATATAAAAATTTCTTTTGTTCACTTGTTTTCCCTGGGATTAGTTTCTTTAACATCATGTAACATCCAATTACTTTTTGCGTTCTTTTGAAGTTGTGAATGAGGCCCTTTTTTTTCTCATGTGGTAAATCTCCCCATTTTTTTTGGGACAAAGACCACCAGGCCCTAAAAAATTCTTTGGTTTTTCTAGTATAACTAGGTTTTTTGGGTTTCCCCAAAAAAAGTAAATCATTGATGTCTTTGGGGCCCAAAGAGATTTGGATAGCCACTTGGGTACCCTTTCACTTTGTTTTGCTGTAGTTTTTTTTTTGGGATCATTCCCCATTAGGAATGTCCAAGTGGGGTCCCATTGTGCTTCGGGGTTTCCCACATTTCCCTCCATTTTCTGGTGGGGGCCCCAAATTGTACAAGCAGTTTTTTCCCTTTTTAAAAAATTTGGGGGGGGTAAAATTCTTAATAGAAATTTTTTCCAATTTTTTTGGAAATTAAACAAAAACAATACGGGTAAAAAAAATGCCCCTTTTAATTTCATAAAATTTAAATGCAGAAATTTATCTCTTTGAAACTATGCGGCATTTTTTTCTCATGCAATAAAGGGTTTTTGGAGGGAAATACAGGGGGGAAGGGATTAGCCCCCCGGTCAGTTTTTATTGCTAATAAAGGGGTAAAATTTTTTTAAAGTACCCCAAAACTCATAAGTCAGTGCGCCCCCTGCAGCAGTTTGTATTCATACAATAACGACACTGTACTATTCTAGGGATGATTAGAGATTTCTGTTTTGTTTTTAACACTTTTATTACTTATACAATGAACATCGCTGTATAAGAAATAGCTTTGACCATCATAAATGAGTTTCCCCATTCATGAAGAGCTGCTATATATTGTGACCTGTGATTGGCTAAGCTAATCACATGGTACAGGTAGCCAGGTACCATGTGATGTCTCTAGACCAACAGTAAGCAAGCTTTTCATGAATGGAAAGCCATTCATGACAGCCTGTTTACATTGTTATCATGTGATCGCTATGGCCAATCATAGAGACCATATGATACCCAGTGTCACGGAGTGCTAGTGCCTCTCCCATCCCCTGCCATATCCCTCCACCCCTCCCTTCCCCCTTGCACATTCAGATATCCGTGTAGCTTCCATGAACAAGCTGGGTCAGCCGTTGCCAAGGCAACCTAGCAGCGTCCCACATGGTTTTAAAAAAACACTGGCACAGGAAGCAGCCCCCTCTCTCTTTGTTCCTGTGCACACTGCTGGAATCATCTTGCTCCCTCCGCTGAATGTCTCAGGGTGGGAGTCTCCGCAGCTCTGCCAAGGTCAGACCCCCGCGGCCATGCTACCCCCGCTGCTGTTCCTGCCCGCTGTGAGGGCCCCTGCCTGCTGGTCACTGGGCCCTGGAGAAGACGGCCACTGTGAGGGCCCCTGCCTTCTGATCGCTGGGCCCCTGGAGAAGCTGGCCGCTGTGAGGGCCCCTGATGCTGATTGCTGGACCCCTGGAGAAGCTGGCCGGTGTTAGGAGCCCTGCCTGCTGGTCGCTGGGCCCCTGGAGAAGCTGGCCGCTGTGAGGGCCCCTGCCTTCTGATCGCTGGGCCCCTGGAGGAGCCGTGAGGGGCCCCTGCTGCTAATCGCTAGGCCCCTGGAGGAGCCGGCTGCTATGAGAGTCCCTGGAAGCTGCCTGCTGCTGAGCGTCCACAAGTCGCTCACCTCCTTGGAAGCCGCCTGCTGCTGAGCATCTGAAAGTCGCCTACCGTAAGTGTCCCTAGAATCCATGAACTGCCCGTGGAGTGCGCACAGACTATCCGTGTCCTGAACTGTCCCTGTTGTGTGCACTGACCTCCCCTGTGTCCTGAACTGTCCCTGTTTGTGCGCACAGACTCTGTCTCTGTTGTGTGCACCGACAACCCGTGTTTTGAACTGTCCCTGCTGTGTGCACTGACCACCCGTGTTTTGAACTGTCCCTGCTGTGTGCACCAACCCCCGGTGTTTTGAACTGTCCCTGCTGTGTGCACCGACCACCCATGTTTTGAACTGTCCCTGTTGTGCGCACAGACTACCCGTATCCTGAACTGTCCCTGTTGTGCGCACAGACTACCCGTGTCCTGAACTGTCCCTGCTGTGCGCACCGACCACCCGTGTTTTGAACTGTCCCCACTGTGTTCACTGACAACCCGTGTTTTTGAACTGTCCCTGCTGGGTGCACCGACCACCCATGTTTTGAACTGTCCCTGCTGTGTGCACTGACCACCCGTGTTTTGAACTGTCCCTGTTGTGTGCACAGACCACCCGTATTCTGAACTCTCCCTGCTGTGTGCACCGACCACCCATGTTTTGGAACTGCCCCTGCTGCGTGCACCGACCACCCGTGTTTTGAACTGTCCCTGCTGTGTGCACTGACCACCCGTGTTTTGAACTGTCCCTGTTGTGTGCACATATCACCCGTATTCTGAACTCTCCCTGCTGTGTGCACCGACCACCCATGTTTTGGAACTGCCCCTGCTGCGTGCACCGACCACCCGTTTTCTGAACTGTCCTTAGTGTGCATACCGACCCCCCCTCCCCGTGGCCCCGATGTCTCTAGAAAGCTGGGTGGGAGCTGTGCTAGGCTAGACTCCACAGCTAGAGTCCCATTGAGTCCCTGTGACCCTGATGTCCCTAGAAAGCTGGGTGGGAGCTGTGCTAGGTCAGACTCCACAGTTAGAGTCCTGTTGAGTCCCCGCCCAGGGGTAGGTTGCCCGCCTGTTGCCCGAGACTCCAAACCGCTGTGCAGTCACGGAGGGAGCTCAGCTGAGGCGGGACCTTCGTGACCAGGCTCTGCCTGGGACCCCCCAAGCCTAGGGGGGAGATTGCCCACCTGTTGCCCGAGACCCCTGCCCAGGGGTAGGTTGCCCGCCTGTTGCCTGAGACTCCAATCCGCTGTGCAGTCACGGAGGGAGCTCAGCTGAGGTGGGACCCTCGTGACCAGGCTCTGCCTGGGACCCCCCAAGTCTAGGGGGGAGATTGCCAAAGGGGGGGAGAAGACCGCACAAGCCACCCTGCCAGAGAAGACCCCCCGTGCCTGGAATCGTCCCTAGTTTGCGCACACATCACCCTCCCTGCCATTTGCCCATTGAGTGTCTGTCATCTTGTGGTCTCAATAAAGGTTTGTGTGTTCCCCATCTTCTCCGTGTGCTCTGTCCTGCCTATGCTTCCGTTACACCCTGTTATGGGTAACAGTGATCTGCTGTGTCTGGAAAACACAGTAGTCATAGGAGGTGCGCACTGCATGCCCCAGCAGGCCTGTTTCATACTCCTAAACAGATGTTTACATATACATGACTGAGCCTGTACGTGCCGCCCTGCTGGAGCAGCATGTGGTTACAATGGAGACCAGAAGACAAAATGATGTAAAAGACCTGAACAGTTAGAAAGGAGATTGTAATTCAATGTTTCCAAACTTAAGTTAATGGCAAATTGAGTGAACAATTTATTTTTACTCGTTGATTTGACATTCTCTCTTTATACTCTCTGTATGATCAAATATTTCACTCTCCTATCTGACAGGTCAACCTCCTGGCTTTTAAGATGTGTCAAGATAATCAAACAAAAGTCTCAGAGTTCCATCTTCTTGGAGTACAAGGTCTAGGCAACTTCAAACCTCTAATCTTCACGGTCCTACTTTTATTTTACATTGCAATAGTGACCGGAAACTTTTTAATTATCCTTCTAGTGTCAACCAATATAAAGCTCAAAATTCCAATGTTCATCTTTCTCCAGCACCTTGCTTTCGCTGATTCCCTCCTAGCCACTTGTATTATACCAATGATGGCAGAGATAATAATAAGGACAAAGGGGAAAATGTCTGTTGCTGGCTGTATCACACAAATGTATTTCTATTTCAACTTTGGGCTTGTGCAATGTTTTCTTCTCGCTGTAATGTCTTATGATCGATATGTAGCTATTTGTAACCCTTTACATTACATTGTAATTATGAACCACAGAATCTGCTTCCTGTTGGGTTATGGTTGTTGGGTATTAACTTGGAGCCTATCTTCAACTGAATTTATTTTGATAATTCAGTTTCAGTTTTGTGGCCCCAGTGACATTGATTACTTCTTTTGTGATTTTGGCCCAGTTATGCAATTATCCACATCAGACACATTCATCGTACAATGGCTAGACTTTACATACTGTGCCCTATCCACATTCTGTGCTCTTACCTTTATCATCGGGACATACATCTACATTTTTGTTATCATTCTCAAGATTTCATCTTCTACTGCCAGAAAGAAATCCTTTTCAACTTGTTGCACCCACCTGCTCTCTGTGGGTGCATATTATGGGCCCTTGATCACTATTTATGTGACTCCATCTAGTGAGATGTCACCTAACATGAACAAGTACAGTTCCTTATTGTACATTGTAATGACCCCATTGATGAATCCTCTCATATATAGTCTGAGGAACCAGGAGATAAGACAAGCTCTTCATAAAAAATTAAGAAAGATAGCAGTGAAGTAATATAGATAGAGATGTGTGAATATTCAATGGAGAATGAGTGAGCTGAAATCTCATATCTTCTGTGCCAAGGACAAAAAATTATTATCATAGGAGCAACAAGGAGGCATCATAGTGTGGAGAAAGATAGTGGTCCACCCATGACTGCCAGAGTTTTGTGTATTTTGTTGTCCTATCTAACAAGACACCTTCAACGTGGACCATGGCTTGCGTAACTCTATTTTTGGTCTCAACTACATTAAGCATGGGGGATTTCCAAGTTTTCGCTATGTTTGCTTTGTGGCTGTAGTCACCTGCAATTATATCTTAAATTGAGTCAACAAAATGCTCCCTGGTTGGTGATTCAGAAGGGCTATGAGTGGGGGCTTTGCTTAATTTTTAAAGCCCTAAACCATAGTTTTTGTCTATCATGGACTTGCTGGAAAGTTCTACACCATTTGAGTTACATTATTATTATTATTATACAGTATTTATATAGCGCCAATAAGGTTTGCTCAGCGCTGTACATTATAGTGGGGGACAGAACATGAGACAATACAGTAACAAAACAATACACGAGGGGTTCAAGGGCCCTGCTCTTTCGAGCTTACAATCTAGGAGACATTCCCCATATCACAGCAGTTTTAAAAAGCATTACAATTCTCAGGGATAGCGTCAGTGGCACCATATTGTGGTATCACATAATGTGAATGTGTGTTATGTTACTTTAGCTTTACATTATTCAGTGGCTTACATACAGCAGCAGCATCTCAATAGGGTTGATATCCACAAAAATGGCAATGTAGTGTAGCAGTGATAGACCACAACTGGGTGCTTAAAGTAACAGAGACAATATTGATTAAATATATTGCAAAGTACTGTATATACTTTGAAAACTTAAAGTGAACGCTAACAACTTCTTTTACATTGTGAAACAGTGGCAGAACAAGCCACATGGCATACCTTGTGATCTTCTCTTCAGTACCACAATATATTGTGTGCAAAGTTTATGAAAATGTGAACCTAGAATGCACCTGAAAAACCTCAAAACTACAAACCCAAATTCCAGAGATTAGGGAGTTTTTAAGGCAAACAAAAAAAAGTAACAGTGTCATGTTTCAGGGACAGCAGCCAAACATATTGCACAGTGGCTGGATAATATATAAGCAGTTTGATTAGGGCCTGGGGCAGCAATGTAAAAGAAAAAGATACAAAGCATTTTTTTTTAAAGAAAATAGAAGGTATATCATTTAAAATACTACAGCCATACATTTTATATAATTAAAAAGGTTTCTGGGGTCCAAGAGCACCCCCTTCATCAGGCTCGATTGACAACAAAGTGACTAGACTAAAAGTGACCTGCACCTTTAATGTTATTAAATACTTGTCCTCCAGAAGATTTACAGTACCACCCTTCCTGACCAGGCCATTTTTTGTGATACAGTGCTGCATTACTTTAACTGACAATTGCGCGGTCATGCAACATTGCACCCAAATTAAATTGATGTCCTTTTTTTCAACAAATAGAGCTTTATATTGGTAGTATTTGATTACATCTGTGGTTTTTAATTTTGCGCCAATAGAAAAAAAAAAGGCTTACAATTTTGAAAAAAAAAAACCAACATATCGTATTTTCTGCTATAAAACATATCCAATATTTTTTTTTTTTTTTTAAATCACATATCCTCATACATTTAGGCCAAAGTGTATTCTGCTATTTTTGGAGAAAAAAATCTTTATTAGTTTACTCAAAAGTTATAGCTTCTACAAAGTATGATACATACAGTGGAATTTTATCTTTTTTTTTATATTGGTAATGGCGACGATCAGTGACTTATAGCAGGATTGCAATATCAATTGGAATCAATCAGTTGCAGACTAGAGTCAAGTGGGGAAAGAAATATACAGAAATCCCCCTGCGCTCCACAGAACCTAGTGAGTTAGCTGCTATCACCTAATTCTCTATACCGCAAGATATGTAAAACAAAAATAATATAAGTGGTGAAGCGCTCAACTTAAATAATCAAAAACTAGTGCAATATCCCCATATATAAATATCACATCCCTAGTGGTATAATGATACCCAAATGATAACTCTTAAGCTATGCAGATATACAAATAATAATAATATAAATAATAATGAATGAAAAACTAGTGCAATATCTTCATATATACATAATATATCCCTGGTGATATAGTGATAAACAACTAATATCTCTTAGACTGTGCAAAAGTGATACTAAAATACAATTAATAATACCAATTTACATGAAATATTAATTACAATAAATTAAATAGTGATGCCACACTGTGCAAAATTATAGAAAAGTGTTCAAATAATGTCACTCCATGCTACAATAGTGCTCTTCGTGAAAATCTTGACGTGACTCCCCTCAATAGCAGAAATGCCCCCTCACCTTCCACATTTGACCCTTGCGGGTCACAGAGCTTTTTATATATATATCTCTGCCAGATATTAATCTCCTCCACTGCCTCCACTGACCTTGATCCTCCTCCAGGCAGTAAGTAACACTCCAATAACTCCCCTCATACAACGAATTCAAGCATCAGGGCAGGTCAGAGAGCTTCCTTCGTGTCCCAGGAGAGCTTGCTTGCACCTAGTCTGCTGCAGTCAATTAAAGCTGCCTGGACAAAGAGCCTCAGCTGCGCTCAGCATTGAGATGATTCATCCACTAAGATTAGCTCCTGTTTTTATTTTGTTTTTTTGCTTTTGTTTTTTAATTCGTTCTCCCCTTCCTCTTTTTTTTGTTATTTTATCATTTGGCCATTCTGGAAACAAACAAACAAACAAACAAAGGATAACCTCCTCTACTCCTTCCCTGTTGAGCTTGACTCTAGTCTGCAACTGTGAAGAGACATGAGAGGTGTAGGATAAGTGGGAGGCCCACGCCCCGGCGGCGGGGCGCTGCTGGTGAAAAGTTATAGCTTCTACAAAGTATGATACATACAGTGGAATTTTTTATCTTTTTTTTTTATATTGGTAATGGCGACGATCAGTGACTTATAGCAGGATTGCAATATCAATGCTTTCAGATAGCTGTACCATAACCCTATGAGTCAAGTGCTATTTTGCTTCTATCTTAAACTGAAACATTTTATGCATTATGTAAGAATTTGTACTTGGCCACTATGTTAGAGGAAGATATGAGGCATATGGCATTCTGAGAAAAAAAATCTATTGACAATGTTACAATAAAGAGGCAGAAATATTTCAAGGACATGCTGCAGTCACGGCCTCAATGGATGACACACTTGCAGATGAGATTTTCCAGAGCCACAAGCAAGAAAAACAGAATTCTTTTGGAGGGACGTATGTACTTCTTTTTAGCTAAGATGCTATGCCAAAGGGTGAGAGCACACACACTTCATCATGAAAAAACAAATAACAGTGAATTTTTTGAAAACTGATGACTAAAACATTGTAAATATTTGAAGCACATTATTAAATCCCTTTTCATTATCTGCTATGAGAGAGAGAGAGAGAGAGAGAGAGATCACGTCAAAAAATTGTCTATTTTTAAAGATTGAAGGCCAAATAAAATTTGTACAGGTTTGCGGCACACCTTTTTTAGCCTTTCTTAGGTAAGCAGTCATTTCTGAAGGAGAAATAAAGCACATTATAACTGGAAATTTAAAAAAAATATGTTTATAGGAAACCAAAGAAAAATGTTGCAGATTTGCACCACAGATATTAATCCTGAATAGGCAGGAATTAACTTTAGAATGATTGAGCAGCATAATACATCTGGAATGGGTATGCCGTTCCTTCAGAGCACATGCGTCAGCTTTAGAAAAGAGAGAATATTTCCTAAATGGTGCACGTTTAGGAGATAGCCAATGCACCTACAGGTTCACATTAATATAGTGTCCCCGAAAACACAGCTTTAGCAGGATCAGCCCCGGAAACTACCAGCACCTGCGTTTAGCCTTTACGCTTACCAAGCCCCCTTCTTCCCCAGCATGTGCAGTGTCAGTAGGTCACTGTCACTTGATACATTGTACACAAAACCGCAGTGTTTGCAGCATCAGGCCTGATCTCTGCTAGCACTTTCTGGTAAATTTTGATGACTCTCATATGCAGCAGAGTGCCAGTACTAGTGCAGCACGACCTTTTGGTGAACTGGTGAGCACCAGCGGCCTAGTACATCCTGGTATTTTACATACCAGCACTGCAGTATCACTTGGAGACGTGATGAGTCCCATAAGTGCAGTACAAGCTGGTGCGGTGGCAAGCACAAGTAGTCTCCCGCAGCCACCAAGAATTCGCACACAGGCCCGTAGAGCCCCTAGTGTCCTTCCGGACATGCTTACGAATCTCGATTGGCAGCCCACAAATTCTGCAGCATCCGTACTTCCCTCATTCACTGCCCAACCCGGAATTCAGGTGGAAACAGCAAATTTAACTACTCTCCTTGTTTTTTTGGAGCTGTTTTTCAGGGACGATCTGTATGCATTGATTGTGGATCAAAGTTATTTATATGCACAACAATTTATCGCCGCAACCTAAATTCAAACCTTGCCAGACCATTCGCATGGAAACCCATTACGGTTTCCAAATTTAAATTTTTTGGGGTCTAACCCTCAACATGGACATTACTAAAAAAATTAATTGTGGGGGGCGCATGCACGGCCGGCTACGCGATGGACGCGTTCTGAGTGCCGCTCCGTCTACCCGCCAGCTGTAAACCGGCACACACCGGCTCCGGGGGTAACAAAACACCCCACACCATTACTGACCTCTGCCCGCACCTCAGTCAATATGCCACGAAGGAGGAGAGCCCCAGATCACCCCGGGAAATTAACTAGTTTCTTCCCTGCTATGGGAAGTCAAGATGGCGGCCGCAGCAGCATGAAGGGAGACAGCAGACACGAGGAGGAGGACTACAGAGCCCAGCACGGAGATCCGAGGCTCCAGGCATCGCTGTACCCAGGGGACCCTGGTGAGTTGTCACCCTCCTTGTCCCCCACGACTTGCAGCCCTGCCAAATCCAGACCACGTCTGGACCAAGACCCTGAACTCTCCTGCCAAGCCATAAAATTCCCACCTATACCCCCTACCATAGCCCTCCCTGATATAGGCGAATTCCCTGCAGCGGACCAACCGCTAACAGAGGTGTCAATGAAACACATGCTGACGTCGCTGCGCCAATCTCTCCAAAATGACATCTTTGCATCTTTAAACCAAATAACTAACGTGGTACAGCACCAAGAACGCAGAATAGGCCACATTGAAAACAGCTTGGGCGACA
>CATNWA010008107.1:0-17410 GCA_951230385.1 Staurois parvus | reverse complement strand
TTTTTTAACTTCCCGTGCTTGGCTGCCCTCTGTTTTTTTTTTTGAGCTGGGAGCCAAAACTAGTAAAAAGCTCCATCTTTTATTTTATGATTTATTACGGTATTTAAATAGCACTGTCCTTTTTGCACTGTTTACATATATTGTACATTCACTCATCCTACCCTCAAGGAACTTCAATCCAAGGTCCCAATCACATTCATACATACTAGGGCCAATTTTAAGGGACAAACCCATTTAACCTACCAGAAATGTTTTTGGGAGTGGGGGGGAAACGGGAGTACCGGGATAAAAACCCCCAACAGGCACAGGGAGAACATGCAAACCCAAACAGGTTCTATAGAAACATGGCGTGCTCTAAACACTGAAAAACCATTACGTTAAAATCCAAGTGGAAACTTCAACCCACATGAATCCCCTAATATTACAAAAAAAACAAAAAAAAAACCTGTGCAATGTTAATGGAAAACCTATGTTTTCCCTGTACCCCCCTTGGTCGATTATGTCCTATTTTGTGCTCAAAGGGTACTTTTTTTTGAATGGAAAACCGTATTTTTTTATTGTAGGCCTGTAATTGGAATAACTCAAAAACTTCCGAACAAGAGCAAAACACCCAGGTATTTTAAAAAATTTAAAAACACGAAATCATAAATTAAATTAATAAAAATCATAAAAAAAATAATATAAAAATATAAATTTAAATTCATAATATAATCAAACCAAAAATACTGAAATTTTAAAATATAGCGCCAAGTTTGCACACACTACAAAGTCGCAAAACCGTTTTCAGTGTCTATGACGAATTTCCCCACGAATCTTTACACTCAATTCTCAAGTAGTTCTAATTTCATCGCTTTTTCCTACCCCGGTCTAAACCCTTTTTGAAGAAAAGGGTGCTTTTTGGACACTTAGACATTTCTCATTTTCCCAGGCAAAAAAGAACATAAAAAGTACAACAAACAAAAAAAGAAAAAAAGATATAAAAATATACAAAAAGATAAAAAAAATAAAAAAAAAAAAAATAAAAAAATAAAAATAAAAAAACGTAAACTAAAAAAAAAAAAAAAAAAAACAAAAAAGAACAAAAAATAAATAACAATACAAGAAAGGACAACAAAATAAAAAAAACTTATAAAATTGAGAAAAAAACAGCAAAGTAGAAACTTAAAGCAAAACATAATGAGATAATAAAATATAAGATAAAAAAAAAAAAAAAAAATAATAAATACAAATAAATCTTAAAAAAAGAAATTATAAATCAAATAAAATACAAAAAACAAAACAAAAAAATAATATAAGAATATATAACCAAATAAATAAGAGGAGAATATAAAAAAAATAAAAGAAAAAATACAATAATCTTCCTTTTTAAAAATAAAAAAAAAATACAAAGAAAAAAAAAGTAAAAAAAAAGATACCATAAAAACAAAACAAAAAAAAAAAAAAAATCAAAAAAAACAAAAAAAAATTAATTTTATTATACAGGGTTTTATATGGCCCAACAGTTTGTCAGCGCTTTACAATATAAGGGGAGACAATACAGCAACAATACAAGTTTCAATACAGAGGGAAAGGAGGGCCCTGCTCTGGAGCTTACAATGCACATGAGTTTTATTTGTTTTTAGATATATATTAGGTCGTTCATGTCTTTCTATGAAGGGTTTCCACTTGGGATTTTACACGAAATTTAGTTTTTCACTGTGTTCGAGCACTGCATTTTTACAGTATATATGTTTTTTTGAAGGTTTTGTCTATTTACCTTTTGTGCTAGCTGCTTTGTTTCTGACACAAGCGCTGACCCTTTAACCTCTTCACACCGAGCGTATACAAATATGCGACCTCCCAGTGGCTGGGCCTTGATGCCGAGCAGCTGCATATTTTTAAACAAACTTGCTGAGAATGCGCGCCCTTGTGTAAACAGCACATGTGTCCGCGTCCCACGGAAAGGCCCTGATCTCTCCTTGCGATTGGGACCTTTCCAATCATATGACTGCTTTTGACAGCCAATGACAGCAATCACATGACCCTAAACTCCGCCCCGCCTCTCAGCGTCAGAAACCGCTTAAGGGCTGGGAGGCGCCGGCGCAAAGGGGTTAAGCTTGCTTTTGTCAGAACAGGTATTGCTGTGGTTGGGATCAGAGGCGGACTGACAACTCATGGGGCCACCGGGCAATAGGGGATCATGGGGCCCCTGTGTCCTTGCCCAAACTCAAAAAGCCTATGAAAAAAGTACCAGGGGCATCTCATGGGGCCCCCTACTGACCCAGGCCCTCAAGCAGTGCCCGCGTTTTCAAATGGTCAGTCCGCCCCTGGTTGGGGATTCAAACCAATGACCCTAGTGCTGCTAGACAGAGGTAATAGCCACTGTGCTGCCCATGTTGGATGGTGTCAAAATTAACAAAGGGATAATGTCTTCATTCTCTTCATCAGGTGAAGGTGGCGATTGGCTGCTCAGGTGCTAGCACTTCAATGTTTCCGTTTGACCATGTTTCTTTGAGATGTTTCGTGAACAAGGACATTAACCACTTTTCAACTGCAATATACCTTTTTGTCCCCATGCACAATGCACAACTGTAGCATGAGATTGTAACTTAGTGTTGCATTATACCATGTCATGCATAATCCTGTTTCTCACGTGTTTTTATCACTCTGCCTAGTGAAAACCACCCTAATTGGTTGAGAGTAACGTGACACGCATAAGGGGTTTTTATTAACCTAAAACAGGAGAGAGTGTTGGCAAAATCATGGGTGCTCACTGCTTTCAGCTAGAAACCAATCAGCTTCCAGTTTTTATTACTCAAAGCATAATTGCAATCAATACTAGAAGGTTTGGAAAGCTGATTGGTTTACCAGTGTCTACAAATACGTGGCAACTCAGATTCTGATGTTTCACACCACCAGGTTTCATCGAATCTATCTCCCAATTAGAACAAGGCTGAAGATTAGAAGTCTGATTGGTTTCCTATAGCAAATGTTGAAACTGATTTTGCACTCTCCAGCTTTAGTGAATAAACTCCTGACAACTGAACATTGGGAAAGTGGTATTAAAGATACCCAGAAGGAGAAAACATTTATTATATTGCAGCTTACCAATTCTTAGATGTGATGTCTGCAAAACTAGTTTTCTTCTATAGGCTCTTTTTTTATTTTCACCCTGAGGATCTGGCCAGGTAAACGTGTTGTTTTTTTTCAACAGAATAAATGTCCTGAGCAGATAGTAGCAGTTAGAAGGGTTGAGACAAAACCATGGTACCACTGACAGTGGTGCTTTACAACAATCAGCTTTATTTCATTTATGTAAAACCTTTATTCCAAAAGGAAAAAAACCTGTTTGCTGTAACTGTTTAAAAGTATAATCTGGAGTTCAGTTTCAATTTGTTAGTTTAAAAAATCTACAAGTGCATCTAACTCGCCCTCCCCCAGACTAAACAATTGCTGCTGTCTGCTGTGCTCCTGTGCTCCTTCATCCAGTGAGGGGCGCTCTAACAGAGGTAGGTGTGTTACTGGCACAGATCACCATGTGTAAAACAGAGGGAAAAAAGCCTAAGAAAACAAAAAAAACTAACACAGCAACCACATCTAATGATTAGTAAACTGCAATTAAACATTTTGGGTTTTGGGTTGAATACCACTTTAACTTTTTTTCTGGGGGCACAAATGACATCTGGAGAGATCATTGAAGGGTTAGCATCAGTGTTCACTTTCCTTGGTTGATATTAAAAGGTGAATCGAATTTTAATGAAACATGCTACCTAACTGTATACTTTGTGTACATTTGTGCACCCAATATTAAATGAAGTTTGTAAAATAAACAATGTTAACTAAATAAATAATATAATATAAATAAACAAAACTGTAAACCAAAACAGATAATGCAAAAGCTACTTTTTCTATAAAACGGTCCTTAGTAGTCCAGTAATGGTTGCTTTTGTGGTTTTTTTGCTTTGGGTAAAGGTGTAGTGTACTAGGACTCAAAATATATATGGGGAGTTTTGCAGGCATCTAAATTGGAGAATGGTAATAAAAAATATACTGTAAACCAGGGGTCTCCAAACTACAGCCCGAGGGCCAGATTTGGCCCTTTGCTACCCTTTATCTGGGCTCTTAGGGCAAATATTCCTCCCACTGAGACCAACATATGGTTCAGTACTTCTTCCACTGAATACCAATGATGGGACACTATTCTTCCACTAATACCAATGATGGGGCACTACTCCTACTGACCATCAAGCCCTGCGGGCCGGGCATTTTTATTCACACTGATGCTGGGGCCAGGACATTTTCTATCCTCCAGCTGCCCTAATCCGGCCCTCCTAAAGTCTAAAGGACAGAATGCTGGCCCTTTGTTTGAAAAGTTTTGCAGACCTCTGCTGTAATACCATCAATTTAAAAATTTGTAAGCATTTAAAGTACAGAACCATTATAGTCTCCATTTAAGACTGAACTCTGGGATAAGCAAATATTGTCCTAAAACATTTGTCATTTATATTTGAATCTTGGCATACTTTGCATATTTCTTGCAGATCTGTGAATTGATTCACTGTGAAACGTTGCCTCTGTACAGAAGTTTCCTGTAATAAGGATCATGCACTGCTGCTTATCTCTCTTTGTGCAGGGTGACTGGTCTTGTCTCCACCCCCACCAGTCCTGTAGGCAGCCTGTAGTGGGTGGTGCCTGTTTTGCCCCTCCTACAGCTCTGCTGTCTTCACAGGCTATGTTTAATGATGATGTCATTGATACTTTCACAAGGTAAAATCTTCTGTGACTATTAAGAAATATATTTAACTGAAAATTTGTGCACCAGAGGTCAGCTTTTGGAACAGCAAACATTTTCTGTAGTATTGCTTTCTTATCATCCATATCTTTGTTCTCTTTCATTAACCACTTCGTGCCAGGCGCACGCAAATGTGCGGCCTCCTGGCATCTCTAAGCCTTGATGCCGAGTGGCTGCACATTTGCGTGCAATTAAGAAAAAAAATATATGTGCTGAGAGCGCGCTCCCTGCGCGCTCCCAGCCAGGGGTGGACTGGCCAACTCATGGGGCCCCTGGGCAATAGGGGATCATGGGGGCCCCTGTGTCCTTGCCCAAACTTAAAAAAGCCTATGAAAAAGGTACCAGGGGCACCTCATGGGGCCCCCTACTGACCCCGGGCCCTCGGGCAGTGCCCGAATTTCCAAATGGTCAGTCCGCCCCTGCTCCCAGCACACATGTCCGGTACTCATGGAAAGGGTCCGATCTCCTCTTTCGATTGGGACCTTTCCCGATCATGTGATCGCCTTGACAGTGAATAACAGCAGTCACATGACCCTAAAACCCCGCCCCGCCTCCCAGCTTCTAAAATCCTTAAAGGGTCGGGAGGTGCCTGCCAGGCACCAGGGGTTAAAGATTGTAATGGGGGCATCAGCTACCACTTTAAAATTAATCTTTGGCAATCTCCTTCCCCATTAACTCATAAAAAATGCTTAAACTTAAAACAATGGAGGAGATTTCATAAAACTGGAGCGTCTGAAATCTGGTGAAGCTCTGCATAGAAACTAATCAGCTTCCAGGTTTTATTGTCAAAGCTTAATTGAACAAGCTAGAAGCTGATTGGCTACCATGCACAGCTGCAGCAGATTCTGAGTTCACCAGGTTTAGTAAATCTCCTCCAATGTCTTATAATTTCCCAAATGTCTGTGGCTTTCCCTTCATTAGTATATGACTTTACACCATCTCAAATCACTGTATAGTCCATGCATTCTATTGAGTATATAAAGAAATGATACTGTCTTGAGGTAATGAGAAGGAATAGAGTTCATATTGAGCCTGTTTAATCTTTGAACTGTAGCCAAGTTCAGCACCATTGCTAATCTAGAATGTTCTAAATTATCAGACTTTTGTATGTAGGTACATCAAGCTTCTACTTATTCTAGTGGCTAGTCTTTCTGCTTCTGTCTACTTGAGAAGCTGACCACGAGTGGTCACTAACCAATTATGACAATTGACCTCTCCCAGAGGTAATGTAATTACCAGAAAGTTGTGGGATCATGAAGGCATCACCATTAAAGTGCACTTTCTGTGCAATTAACCCTTTTGGCACCGGTGCCTCCAAGCCCTTTAAGGGGTTTATGATGCTGGGGAGGTGGGGCGGAGTGAGTTCAGGGTCATGTGACCGCCATGATTGGTTATCACAGAAGTCCCCATGATTGGAAAGGTCCCGATCTCAAGTAGTGATTGGGACCTTTCCGTTATGCATCGATAAATGTGCCAGGAGCATAAAGGGCGTGCGCTTTCAGCATATGTTTGTTTACTTTTGCTACACAAATATGCGGCCGCTTAGTGTCAAGGCCCAGCCTCTGAGAGGCCGCATATTTGCGTACTGTCGGCGCCAACAGGTTAAAAAAGGATTAGCCCTCTAACATACAAATATGTTGAAGTAAATTTGGGCAAACTCCCCATTCCAAAGTTACTTTTAACATTTGATATTTTTGTTTTAGAGATCTACAGTATATTTTATTGGTTTTTTTTTGTTTACATACAGACTATTTTCTTATTAAATAGTTACTTTTATGCTGTGATTTTCAGTGTTGGGTGGAATAAATTTTTCATAAAAGATATGCAATGCCCACAGCCTTTGAAAATTCAGCTCTGAAATTATATTTCATTATCTATTTTTAAAAGATTTTTAATATGTGTAAAATAGTCATCAGAAACTTCTACAACCCCCTGAACATGTACTTGTCAAGGAAGGGGTTGCCGCAGGTCATGCTATATTTGTGCTGGAGCTGATTGCTTTTAAACATCACTCCATTTCCTCTTATTGAAATATAAAAGTTGGTGTTCTGACATGAGTGATCATTATAATGAAGCCAGCACTCAAACTGGAAGTGAGGTTGACATCCCACAGGGACAAAGGTGGCTCAGAACGAATCAGTGCAAGGAAACCAGATGGAAGGGTACAGTACTTGAACTCAACACCTCTCTTAGTTACTAATTTGGTCAGTGATATCTAATTTATTTTAGTATGATAGGTACATTTATCGGATTGCCCTAGGTACATTTACTGCGTGTGTGCATCTATATGTAAAACAGCTAACACATATATGTTATTATATATAATAACATATAATAATAATATTAATATTATACAGGATTTATATAGCGCCAACAGTTTGCTCAGCGCTTTACAAAATAAAGGGAGAGAGTACAGTTACAAAACAATTCAAGACAAGGGGATGGGAAAAAAACTGCAGCGCTCAGGAGGAGCTGCTGTAATAACAATCCGTTAGTGCAGCGATCTCCCCCAGCTATTGTGTTCTGACAGGGGGACACCCTAATAGTCCTCACTGCAAATTATGTCCAATTCGCCACTCCAGATCCAGAGTACCTCAAAAAATATAGAACTAAATATAGTGTATTACCCTTAAAATCTTCAATTATTTAATCAGTGATACGTGATTACATGCAAAACCAATATTCCAGTGAAGAAAAAAAAAAAAAATCCATATATAAATAAATATATATCACACAACACTCTGTGAAATTCCAACACATCAAAAAAGTGAATATCAGCACATCAAACATAAATAAATAAAATAAATTAAAGTGCAAGCTCCGTGACTCCCTACACTTGTGAGGTTATATATTATTTTCCTCTTGAAATCACAGCAAACTTAACAACATGTGTGAAATTGTGTTAATATTTAGTGGTGCCACACAATAGTGGGATTCAAGGCAATTACCCTCTTGCAGCATAAACCAGCACTTCATGGGTTTATAATGTCAGCTTCCACCCTGCGGGTATGCCTGTTTCAGTCTCCCCAATTCTTTGTGAGGAGAGAGAAGAGAACCATCAGTGGAGTGTAAAGGGTAATCAAACCAATTTTATTAAAATCTCTTACATTAGAGATTTGAAAATCCATCCATCTGTCCCAACAGTTCTTTGAGCCGAATATCCAATAACAAAAATGGCCGCGCCCACTCCTTCCGGTTTTGTGTCTGACGTCACGTTCCTGACGCGTTTCGTCACTTCCGACTTCTTCGAGATTTTTTTTTTTTTCTTCACTGGAATATTGGTTTTGCATGTAGTCACGTATCACTGATTAAATAATTGAAGATTTTTTAAGGGTAATACACTATATTTAGTTTTATATTTTTTGAGGTAGTCTGGAGCTGGAGTGGCGAATTGAATCGGATATTCCCTGCAATATTTGGACGATTTATTTTGGACAGTTTTTGGACATTATTTGCAGTGAGGACTATTTGCGTGTTTGGGATAAAGGTATTGGAGAAAAGGTTTATGGTATTTGTACTTTCAAGGGTAAAAGTGTGACTTTTCTTTTGGGAATTGAAGAGAGTTTTTTGAAGACTGACAGGGGGACACCCCGCTCCCCCCCAAATCACCAGAACAACACACTGGTCAGTGCTCTCAGCCATTGGCTCAGGACTGGCCGCCGTAAACATGGGCTGAATGTCAGTAGTCTTTTATTGAACTGGCAGATGCCATCCGACATCCGGCCCGTGTGTACTAGGCTCAAGTATGATACATATATTTATGGGATTGCCATAGTTCACAGTTACATGTTATTATGTGTGTGCATCTGTAGTATGGAAAACATTGCAACACACAGGTGTATGTGCATTAACATTCTAAATACAGTATTTATTATATAATATTAGTATATATAGTATTTCCGTACTATATATATATATATATATATACAGGTATATACTGTTGTAAATATATTTATATATATATATATATATACACAGGTATATACTGTGGTATATATATATATATTTATATATATATATATTATATACACTATATTGCCAAAAGTATTGGGACACCTGTCGTTACACTCACATGAACTTTAATAGCGTCCCAATCTTAGTCCGTAGGGTTCACTATTGTGTTAGCTGTCCCACAAGGTTTAGGAGTGTGTCAATGGGAATGTTTGGCCATTCTGCCAGAAAAGCGCATTTGTGAGGTCAGGCACTGATGTTGGTCAAGAAGGCCTCGCTCGCAGTCTCCGCTCTAATTCTTCCCAAAGGTGTTCATTTCGGGTTGAGGTCAGGACTCTGTGCAGGCCAGTCATTGTTCCTCCACTCCAAAACTCGCTCATTCATGTCTTTATGGACCTTGCTTTGTGTATTGGTGAGCAGTCATGTTGGAACAGGAAGAGGCTATCCCCAAACTGTTTCCACAAAGTTGGTCGTAGCATGAAATTTGTCCAAAATGTCTTGGTATGCTGACGCCTTAAGAGTTCCCTTCACTGGAACTTAGGGGCCAACTCCAACCCCCCTGTGAAAACACAACCCCACACCATAATCTCCCCTCCACCAAACTTTACACTTGGCACAATGCAGTAAAAACGAGTTACCATTCTCCTGGCAAGTCCCAAACCCAGACATGTCCATAGGATTGCCAGAGAGAGAAGTGTGATTTGTCACTCCAGAGAACACGTTCCCCACTGCTCTAGAGTCCAGTGTGGTGGTGTACTTTACACCATTGCATCGATGATGCTTTGCACGCTTGCACTTGTTGATGTAAGGCTTGAATGCAGCTGCTCGGACCTGGAAACCCATTCCCATGAAGCTTCTATGCATGAAGGTAAAACACCGCAGTGTGTGCAGCAGCCCCCCTATACTTACTGAGCTCCATGGCAATCCAGTGATGTGCACAAGAGCCTCAGCTCTCCAGGGACTCTCCCCTTATACATTGGATGAGACAGCAGGGGGAGCCTTTGGATACTCCACCTATTGCTGTCTCAAATCACAGCCAGTGAGCATTCTATGTGGAGAGATAGGGGGTGGGGCCGAGCCACGGCTTTGTGTGCGAATTGGGACATGCTGAGACAGTTTATACTTCGCGCTCGCTTGTGCACGTTCATGGGTGCACTTATAGCAAGCTGCTTACTATCCGGAGCCTCGAGTGCCTTGGCAGTATAGGGACGGATACCTGGCTCGTCCATCCTCGTCGAGGGAATCTTTGAGAAGAGGAGGTATCAAAGTGATTCTCCGAGCTATAACAACTGGCCCAGATGTTGGTATTATAGTGGTGTAAGTTATTTCAACATGATTTGTGTTTCTTTTTAAATTGACGCTATATGATATGCTGATCACTCGCAATTAATTTCCTAACAATTTAAGTTATAAAAACCACTCCCACTATAACCCATCACCTCACCCAAAACGCTTTAATGTGCTGTAGGGATCCACTAGCTCTGTGTTACCTGGACTTGACAGTCGTTCTTCTCTCGCCTTCCTTTTCTTGTTTTTCATAAGGAAACTTCTCAGGCAAGCAGCTAGTGGGGTCCATTGGCTTCTGCTGCCACTCGCAATCAGTTGCTGTGAGTTGGCAATGGGGAGGTGGTGCCAAGCCGCATACTGTCGAGGTGAACTATGGAGACTTGGCTTACTCTAGACTCAAGACTGCTCCGGAGCTATGCATGACTATGTACCTCCATACGCAAATGGCTCAGAGTAAGAGGAGGTTTCAGAAACTGATCTGTCGCAAAACGGATCGTACAGAGAGAAGGTCAAGTTATTTAACATGTTTGTAATTTTAGGGAAGATAGTATAAATTATATTTTTATATGTAGAATGCCCCAGGATTTCAGAAATCATGGGTGCCCTATGGAAAACCGTCAAAAGTTTTTGGGGCGGATATGCTAAGTTCTGCTCACTCAAACGTTCTGTGTAAAAATAATGAGTGTCTTATTCCTAGTATCTTACCTTAAAACTCTGTTTTCATATGTAAATGGCAAACAGATGCGATGATTTGTTAAATGTCATGGTTATTTCACGTCAACTCAATGGCGATATTGAAATTATTTGTATCGGAGCATTTTCTCAGAAAACACAGTGGAAAAATTTCAGAAAAAAAGAGCACTAATTGGTTAAATTGCTCAATAGGGTTGCAATTACAAGTTTAAGCATGTCTTAATGTCCTTGGCTAAACAAGTTCAGGAGAAACTCACCCTAAGCCTAAGACATATTTTCCAGCCATTATTTTTTTGAAAAATTGCGTTAATTAATATAAGTTTGTGAAAGCTTTAGATATTGTCGTTCTGTAATAACACATCAGAATTCTCCTTGCATTTTTGCTATAATACTATAGAATATCATTTTTGAAAACCTGGGCTGGGATAATAAAACGAACTAAGGGATCTGGGGTTAAGTCAATTGAGATTACCGTCTATGTCTGTATAAAAATAAAAAATAAAGTATCTTATAAAAATATGTGGATTAGCTTCTTTTTCGTGACAAGGCTGCCAGATCACAAATAGGTATTAATAAAATTATGACATGTGCCAATTTGAGATATCATTCAACATAGGAGGTGCGCACTTCGGTATGGATTGGAAGTTTGCGCCTTCGCCTTTTATCCATTTCATGAAAAGTGATAGAACGCTCACGACCAGATGTAAATTCAGCTTTCGGTTCAATGTCAGGCAATATTTTCAATGAGATGCATTATGCTGTTAAGGGCTGTTTTCTCGATACAGCCGCCAGGATACATTTTTACTAAAATCTTTTCAAATATTGTTTATATCTAACTTGTAATGGTAGCGGTTAACCATTCTACAGAAGAGATAAGTAAAAGAGACATGTGAAAGGAAACCAGAACAAAGCGTGTTTTGTCTACTAAGGTAATTCCGCACTAATATTTTACATGTCATGTGATATATTTGCCATTCTATAAAAATTTTAAAAAAAAATAATGCGGACAAAGATTGGCTTCAGTTAATGTGGCTGTACCGGCATAGATGGAGAAGGAATATAATTTATCTCTGATAGTAGCCATGGGTGACAGTAATCTGGCATTCTAAATGATGCATAGGCAGCCCAGATTTGAAAAAATAGAAATTTCACTAAGAATGGTTAAAGGATTTTTAAAAAAATGTTTAAATCATTGAGAGCAAGGAGACTTCGGGTAGAACCTACTGCTGCTTGCTATCCTATAACTATGGATGGGCCTTATAAACTGGAAAACCTGCCTTTGATAAAACTAGATAACATTCTGTTACTTTTAAAGACACTGGCTTACTCACAAGGAGGTGTCTAAACAAACCAACCTTGTTTTTTCGTGTGAGCGTATGACATTAACCAATGTAAAATTGACATTTATTAAGACTGAACTTCAATCAAAAGTAGTATCCCCAGGAGTATTAATGTAAAAAATAATAACAACAAAAACATTAAAAAATATATTATGGTAATAGATAAAAATAATTTGTATATTAAATAAAAAAAAAATTAAAAAAAAAAAACTTAATTTAAAATTAAAATAAAAAATTTTGAAAAATATAAAAGAAATAAATGCAGAACCTATAAATTTCTATAAAAGTGTCTTATAAGTTTTAAAATTAAATTATATTTATATAATGTTAACAAATAAAATTAGAAATAAATATAATTAATGAAATAAATGTATATTTATATATTAGCATTAATTAAATTTTTTAATATCTTCTTAATTTATTAAATTATAAAAGTTATTTATGTATTGTATTTGTGTATTATGTTATATGATGTATTAGATAAATTTTATATAAGCAATAAATTATGAAAATTATAGTATTAGTACAATTTAATATATTCATTTTATGTTAAAAAGATTTTTTGTTTAATAGTATGTTTCGTATTAGATTTTGTGAAATGTTTTTTTTGTTTGATTTTTCACCCAGCAAATGATGCAAACAATAAAAAGGATAATCACAAACAATAGAAAAATGCAGTAAAACGGGCAAAGCTAGTTAAAGTTAACACAAATAGAGTTTTTTAAGCTCCACTTCAGCTGCAGATGTAAGACTGAGTACAAAGGATTAGCACACACAGTTCTGGACAGTCTCTGCTTTGAACTCTGACTTGCAATACTAGACCTGACAGTGTCTAATGGCCAGTTGACTAAATATATCATTTTGTGGGCAGTGGGACCCTGTGCATGCTTGTGTGAGTGCTCATTGACTGGTATAAAATGTGCTGATGGCAAGGCCTCTCATCACTGATGAAGGCTTAAAAATTGTCCTCCCAATACGATGGAGTGGATCCTCAGCCTCTCATATTTGGCCCTGGGACACACATTTCTGTCCTCCTCAGAGCTCTGTAAGTAAATCAGGGTTTATTTAAATAAAAATGGTGCACACAGAATTTTGTGCAGTTGTGCATAGTAACCAGTTGCCTTCTAGGTTTTATTGTCAAAGCTTAAGTCAGAAGCTGATTGGTTATATGCATAGTTGCACCAGAGTCTGTTTACAGCGTTTTAGTAAATCTCCCCATGGTCTCTGTCTCCAGCATGGCTCAGTGCTAGGGGTTATTGTGCCAATTACCAATGCTCACAGTACACAGTCCTGAGTTCAAAACCCTTGGGAGAAGCAGTAACGGTACTCACAGGGACAGTCTCTCAAGTCAGAGCATCTTGCTGAATGTAGTTCTACTTTCTCTCCCTGGAAGTGTGATGTGGGAGCTGCGCAGGTCAGGGAAAGATGAGGCTGGTAGTACCTCTCCACTACTGGGAGTCAGTGAGATGGTTTACCAAGAACAGCAAGACCAATCAGACCGGGGTGAATAGGTGAATTAGTACCCATCGATATTCACAAAAAAACCCCCATGTAAACAGGAAATAAAAACATTCACACCATGAAAAAAGCCATTGTTAAGGAAAAAAAAAAACTAATGTTAAATCCAAGATTATTGACGTCTTCCCGCCATTTAGATCCACATCAATCGCAAAAGATCTGCCATCTGACGATACTCACCAGCCAACATAGATGTCCTGCAATGCTTACAGTCTTTAGCGTGCTTACTTCTGTCACCCAAAAGACAGATCACTGGTCAAACTGCTGTATGCAAACAAACCATCCAGAATCCTGAGTAATGTCATTGACCACAATCATGTACAGTAAACAGCACAGAAAAAAGCATTACGTGGCAGTAGTGCTGCTGCAACAGCATCTGTCCCCTCCGGTTAGTGCTGCTAAATGACAAATCCCTAGCTTTGGGTTTTCCTGTGTTTGTAAACAAAAGGCCTGTGGAACCTGGGTGATATCTCAAAAAAAAGATATAAATGCACAATGTTGAATGACCGAGTTTTATGTTAGTCAAGTATCATAGTGCTGAAAACTAAAATAAAAGTTTTGTAATGAAAGTGGGTGAAATATGCTATGTACTGAAGGGACTAAACTATTATGATAAAACTAAATAAAGATACAAAAAATAATCAATTAAGAAATAAATAAACAAAAAAAAGATCAAAAAAATCTATATAAAGAAATCTAAACTAATAAAACATAAAAATTATTAAAAAAAGGAAACAATAAAATTAGTAATAAGAAAAATGATAACTATGATATATATCAAGAAATTAAAAAAGAAAATAAAAAAATATTTATTATAACAATAATAAAGTATATAAATAATATTGTATAAGCAATATATCTTAATTTTTCTATAGCGGCCAAAAGTTTGGATGGATTGTCCAAGAGTTCGTATTTTTTTTGATTCCTTTTTTTCTCTCTTTTTTTGTATGAATTGATATTTAAAAAGCTAATAAAAAAATATTAAATAAAATAAATATATAAAATAAACAGGAGGAGTGTAGTCAGGAGGAGCTAGGCTGAAACTCCATCTTCACCTTTCTGTATTTGTGGTTGGGGTTCGGGGTGGGTGTTTCCAAACCCTTTCCCTCTTCTGATTTACATAACAACCCAACAAACACAGTTAGCTTATCAGAAACAATATGAGAATGTCTGGTGGATCAACACTCTCCTTTATAAAAAAGACCACTTAAAGTAGATCTAAATGTTAAGATTACGTTCGCATCTGTGCAGGTTGGCATTTTTGCATGTAGGCAGCACATGCACATCAATGGATTGCCCTACCTTGGGAGAAACACAAGGACAAAAGTCCCAAAACCTTTTTTGAAAAATCACATCACAGTGAATCACATGGTGCTGGGGACCATGAGATTCAACCACTCGAAAATGCGCTGCAGTTTCAATGCATGGGGGTTCCATTCAGACTCAATGCCACCCCCATGCGTCTGCTAAAGTGCAGCACATTTCTCTGCAGGCCAGGAACACACACAATGTTTTGCATGTACCCCACCTGCAGATATGTGAATCTAGCCTAACTAAATAATATTTAGTTTTCAAAATCACAGTGTATCGAAAACTATTTTATTATGTAAAAAATGCTACTTTCACTATTTTTTCATTCCGTTTGCATCTTAGTGCTGCTAATCTCCTCCAGCCTTTTTTAACCCCCTACTGTTTTGCACAAAATTGTTCTGGATCAATTTTCCTGAAATTTATGATGGTGGACTTTGCCTATGCTAGAGTGTTGGTACAGCCACTTGAAATCTCCACCAACTGGGGACAGTTGTCCCCCCATAACAGGAAGTGTCTGAGCAAAGTTCTTCTTGGCTTTCAACTAAAGCTACATATTTTAAAAGACTAAAAAAAACTTTTGAAATTTTCTATAGATTAAAGCTGATATGAGATTTTAGTAATTGGCTTAGGTCTACCTTATTCTTATCCCTCCTATTAACCCCCCCTAAAACCAACTCTTAACATAGTTCAGATCCATGGCATACTGAAATATTAGCACCAAAAGCTACTGATCCAATTTCTATGTAGGGTTTGTAATTTTTGTTTGTTTACATGTGGGAGACACTGTTTCATATTTCAGCAATGCAGCACAGTGATTTTTGCTTTGGTGTCTCTCACTCAATTTGGATCGCCTAACAATGAAAAAAAGTTTCTCTCTATGACTAATTATTTGTATCTTCACAGGTGTTTTTTAAAGGATGATAACTGGAATACCTGATATAAAGACGAAGTTTGTGAGTTTGCAATCCATCCATCACAGATCTGTAGTTTCACTTTAAGTAATCTCTGCCACTCCAGGGGGGTTTAAATGTTAATCTCAGGAGAATTTGCAAATGTGTTTAAAAGAATCTTGAATATGCAACAACGCAAGAATATTAAAAATATATAATTAACAACAACATTTCCTTTTAAGTAACATTACCAAAAGCTTAACATATACTATAGTTTCCTTTTACCTAAACACCTACCTGAGCATCCATTTTACTATCATCTTAAGTGGAAATTATATAAACCAGAAAACTGTATTGTAAATAATTTGTAAATGACTGCTAATAGACAAATTTCATCCCCTTACTGAAGTTCTGAGGCTGTAAATGGGCAGTTGCCTCACCGGCATGGGGAGACTGACCATTTGGAAAAATAGGGCACTGCCGGAGGACCTGGGTCAGTAGGGGGGCCCCCTGAGATGCCCCTGGTACCTTTTTCATAGGCTTTTTTGAGTTTGGGCAAGGACACAGGGGCCCCATGATCCTATTGTCCAGTGGCCCCATGAGTTGTCAGTCCCCCCCTGCTCATCGGTAATGACAGTCTCCTTCACTGGGGGAAATCTGAACCCTGTTGGCTATTTAGAAGCTGTGCTGCCTGGGCTAGAATGACTTCAACTGTCTCCCAAGAGAAGTGGTGACTGCCCAGTTTAGCGAGATATCCACACATTTATTTTATTTATTTTCAGGTACTTATAAGCGCCGTCAATTTACGCAGCGATTTACACATATATATTGTACTTCACATCAGTCCCTATCCTCAAGGGGTGTACATTTAAAGACCCTAACTTACATTCAAAACATACACATATTAGGGCAATTTTAGACAGGAAACCAATTAACCTACCACACATTGAATCTTCTCAGCTGCCCTGCCCTTTAAACAAGAATAATTTACTATTAGAACTATTACCCAGAAGCTTTCACAATGTCACAATGTACGCATCTGATTAGAATAATGGCGTTGAATTAATAAAACTGGGGGAGTGCAAAATCTGGTTCCACTAAGCATGGTTTTACAATCAGCTTCTAACTTCAGATTGTTCAATAAAATTTCACAATAAAACCTGGAATCTGATTGGTTTCTATGCAAGTTGCACCAGATTTTGCACTCTCCAGTTTTAGTAAATCAACCCTAATGTGTCAAATCACAATGTATCAGAAGATTGCGGCACAGAAATTTAAATTTTTTTTTAAGCTGGCCCCAACCCCACTGTGACAGACCAGAGAAATTTGGCTCATTGCATTGTTAGATTTATGGCTCTACTTGTAATTCTGCATAAATTGTGAATCAATTATCTCAAATCTTCTGAAAATCTTTTTTTCATCATAAATGACCTTTGTTAAATGTGATCATATTTTTTAAACATATGTGTTCATGGATCATATCCTTCAAGATATGTAAAATTTTTCTCTATATTATTTGTTCAGTGTGTACCTGTTTTACACGAACTTGGTCACAAAAAGGAGCCTGTTCGAGGCTACTACTCAAAAAAAAAATTTTTTTTCCTGAAAAAATTCAAAATGTAGCATTTAAGTGAAAAATTTCCCCAATC